>JAAAKQ030519043.1:0-19120 GCA_010016005.3 Zanna intricata | reverse complement strand
TCTTTGATTTGCGTAGGCGTATTGCCTTTCAAAAACAAATATTTAATGACAGCTCGATACTCGATTTTGTCCACTTTCAAAATAGTCACATCAACTCACTCAAACGACGGTTACATAACAACTGCGCGTCCAAAATGGCTGAAACTTTGGTGAGTAACTGTCAACAGATGAACAAAGAAATTCGAGTGCTGCCACCGACGAGTGCTGCTATCTTCATGTTGAGATCGGAAACTTTTCAGACCACCCTCGTATTAGTTTAAGAATTTTTCGTGTAGCTAGTTGAAAAATGTAATGCATGTTTGTTAGATAAATGGTTAACATTGTCAAGATTAAATATTTAATATTAATATTAATATGTATTCACGGCAAAAAATTAAAGTTATAGATTAAAGTTAGTTTCATAGATTTTCAAATTTCTTTATTTCCTTACTTTCATTTGCCATTTAACTTTTTTTTAATCCAACAATATTGTGCTGTAATATAAAATTCAATATCTATATAAGTTGTATTGCATCATAGTTGGATCAGAGATGTGGATGATTAATCAGAAAATGTTACTGGTGATTTTCGTGAATGAATAAATCACAACGCGGGAATATTCAAGCCAACAATTCTGTACGAGCTTACAGATTAGCGTGCAAATATTTGATTTATTTTATATTAATAAGGACTAAAACAATTTTTTTATAATTACAACACATGGTTATCTTTATAAACACTGAAGCACACCTCATAAATTTCTATTTAAAAACAACAAACCACTTTCATACGTTTTTGTTTGTTATATTTTCAATAATTGTGATAATACGAGTGAGTAAAAACGATATGTTTTGAAAAGCATAATCTGATAAATTTAAGAGATATTTCAATGAAATTTTTACAAATTTATGAAATTCTATAGTAAATACTGAATCCGTTAAACTTTCCTACTAGGTAACCTTTTCCGTATATCATTTTACTTTTGATGCGCAAGTGTAATTTAACGGGTAATCGTAAAAATACATGCAAACAAATTTATTAATTTTTATGTTAGCATTATTATAGCAGAGGCTAAGGTAAACAGTTAAGATATCGACATTCACCAGTTTTCAATAAAATTTCAATTTTGTGAAATTTAACTTTTGCCCATTCATAAAAATTACCATCACTGATAAAAATAATGAAATAGGACCCAAAACTCGATACTGTTGCACCCAAAGCCAAGCTGATAAAAAATAAACCAATGACAATTCTCATTCATCCTCGCATATCTCAGATAACACTTTGTGTCACCGCCCCTAAAGATTAGATCATTTCTGCAAATAACCAATCAGATTACAGCATTTGCCAAACCAATCATAATAAGAATACGATTGCCTATCAAAAAGATAGGAAATCGTATTATAGGCATTCACCAATCACAGCTGTAAACGGAACTAACCAATGAATACGCAGTAAATTCCAACCAATCATAAACCCTTTTCACCAATCACATAAGGTGTGAATAGAAGTTATCAATTACGATACAACAAATCTTACCCGATAAAATACAGACCGCCCCTGAATGTTGTCAACACTATATCATGGTAGCGTCTCGCCCTTTCATCCAGAGGTCCCTGGTTCGAATCCCGGTCAGGAATGGGTATTTTTCACACACGCTAAAATTCATTCATCTCATCCTCTGAAGATATACCTTAACAGTGGTTTCGGAGGTTAAACAAAAAAAAAAACACTATATCATATACAATCGTCAAACTTTGCATTCTATCAGACACAAAGACAGACAACTATATAGAAAAAATTAATTGTGACCAAATTAAGAAGGTGAAATATGATCATCATCCTTTATCAGATAAACATACCAAAAAAAATATATTTGTAAACAACTCCAAATCAATTTATGATTGAATATATGGGTATATATCGACTGTACACGTATAATGTATGATTTCAATCAACTAAGTGAAACAATGTATTACTTCTTGTACTCTGTATTATCTTGTACATTTTGACAGAAAAAGAGAAAATGTTGGCAGACGATAAATATAGATCAAAGCAGTTTAATTTTCATGTACTTTTAAATGCAACAGCGTTATCTTTAGCACTCATGGAAATGTGATATATTTTTTCTTAGAATTAAAAATTGAATTTACAAATTTTTATTTCATTTCATTTATTTGTGTTATGAGTATAAATAATGAGAAGGCATATAGAAGTGTTAAAACTTTATTGTTTACCTGAAAAGAGAGTTGAAAGGTCAATTTAAAAAAAAAAGGAAATTGTGCAGTAATCTAGTCTTACTCGCGACCCCCCCCCCTCACCCATATTAAATTAAGACATTTATGGTCTCTTTAAGAAAAAGGTAAAATATATTGACATTAATCTTCTCTGGATTTAGAATAAAGTGATATTTCTTTATAATGATCATAACAGATTTAGATAGCTCGACTAAACATTGGTGTAAAGTTCAAGAAATGGTGTAAAGTTCAAGAAATGGACCTAATAAAATACGATTATTTTATTTTTTTAAAATACTTCCAGTACGATGTAAAGGAACTATTGTGGCCACGAAAAATTTCGGTTTTCAGATTTCAACGGAAATATCCATTATACTATCTCTGAATCCATTTTGACTAGTTTCAGCCACTAGTAAAGATAAATATTTTTATACGGATTTGAATACTAGATCGTGGATACCCATGTTCTTTGGTGGTTGGGTTTCAATTAACCACACTTCTCAGGAGTGGTCAATCTGAGATTGTACAAGACTACAATTCATTCGCATTCATACACATCATCCTCATTCATCCTCTGAAGTAATTCCGGAGGCTAAACAGATAATGTTTCAGCCTCAAGAAAGGCTCTGGATCAGTGGAAGACGGAGTATGACCTGTGGGGAGGGGATAGCCCTCTGTGGAGTCTCAGTTCACTGCTCGCGGGGATGGGCTGCGACGATGAAGCATGGAGACTCACCAAACCCTGGTTTTTCGAGGACTGATAGAACACACACTTACATGGAGGAGCCGGGGGAGAGGGACAGCCTTCTGCTGAATCGTCGCGCGTGCCTGCCTTGGGGATGGGGATGGAAGAGAGATGTCTGTACGTAAGAATGTATCTCGCATAACTCAAAAATGATTGGTCGTGGAATGTTGAAATTTTGGATTTAGAAATGTTGTAACAACTAGTTGTGCACCTCCTTTTGATTGCAATCGACTGGAGCAAACGTCTTCAAGAAGGCTCAAAATCCCAAAAATTTTATATTTTGGACTTTTTCTTAACTGCAGTAATAAGCCCTTATTGAGAGCTTTTCAACGATATATCATAAGTGGTACTTATTTTCATTAGTTCCAGAGTTATAGTCAAATACAATTGTAATTAATGAAATATTTGGATCTTATAAGAGTACCACATCGATGCTAATCAGAATTCATCTCCTTTTATTTTTTTTTTAACCTTTTTTTAACATATATTAATGATTATTAACCTCTGACTGTAAAAAAATGTTTATGACAAATAATAATTCAAATACAACAATAAAAAAAAGAAAACTATCATAAATTATTAATAAAATAAAATTTTATGTACTTTTCATTTTTTTTTAAATGTGTATATGTAATTTAATAGACACACAAGGAAGTCATGTAGTATCCACACCAATTTTTTTTTTTTTTTTTTTTTTTACAATAATGTTTCTTCAGTTTGGTTTAGTTGAAATAACAGTCATTATAAACACCCAGATTTAATAACAGTTAAGTATTTAATTTTCCTAGACTTATGTCGGATATACCAAAAATAGTACCATTAATTAAATCCCAATGACAATATTATAATCGGAACATTAGTAATCGCATTAAATACAAAATTATATAATACATTTAACGATATCTGAAAAGGGGTCATGGTTAACAACATACTTGTTAAACAACCATACGATAATATTAATCCCACTATCAGATGGAAAAATTATTTTTAAATAGGATATTTTCTTCAATAAAAAGTCATCAATAAAAAAAAAAAAAAAAAAAAAAAAAAAAAACCCATTTATAATCGAACATTATTATAAGTCAAATCTACACGTTCTGTGAATATAATAAACAAATCATTCAGTACTTGATTTAAATTTCTTTTGAGGTCAGTGAAATCGGTTGAACAATTTTTGTCGAATGATTTTTTATTTCTTTTTATTTTAGCGATACATATCCCATAAATGTTTGAGTGACATCGATATGTTATATTGAAGTAAATAAGAAAAAAAGAATGCGCTTTCATCTAAGCAAGTTTAATAATATAATAAATACACATCGGAAAAAGTAACATATATGTAACATAATTTGTTAATAGAATAAATTCTATTTTATTTGAAACAACAAAGAAACCATTCTATATGATAATGAAATAAAATGTGTGAAAACATGTCTTCCACATTACAAGCGATTAAGCTACGTAATACGTCATTTTTAACTCACTGCCTGGTTTCAAAGAACCACCGGTTTCTTCTGCAACAGTTTTAAGGTCGATGTGCATATTGTAATTTATGCATAAAGGTGCGAACGTAAATTTTCATATGTATTATTTTAAAGCAAACTCTTTTAATTTTCTTTGATCGTAATATTTATTGTAAAATTAGCATAAAGATTCTGGCATTATTTTTTAACTTAAAATTACACAATAAATAAATTTAAGTACTCACAACGATTTTAATACACTCGTTTGCAGTAAATAAAATACTATCTTTTTCCAATTAGATTAAAATTAAAACTTTCTATACGTAAAAACGGCATCGCATTTCTAGTATGTTCCGCGCTAATTAATCTTAATTTACATGTGCTATCAACTAATTGTAAAATGCAATATAACATTAAATATTTGTGTTAATTATTTTTTTAATTTAATAAAATTAATTAATTGAAAAATACAACGGTTTACTGATTTAAATAAGCTTTTTCATTAACGATACAAACTGGAATTACTGAGGTTAGAATATATTTATCCCGTTAGCGTTTTCAATTTGTGCAAATGAATGTTTTTATCGTCCCATTTATACACAAGTGATTCGCAAAAATGTAACAAAAATTCAGATAAACGTAGGTTGAAAAACGCTTCGTTAGCGAGTGTCAGCTAACGAATTAGCCCTGATTTCTCCGCCTACAGTAAAATTAAGCCAGACTGAAATTCTTACAACCCAAATTCAGCAATAAATTTATTGGTTTTATATGAAATCTGACCTGAAAAACTGAAAAAAAAAAAAAAAAAAATAGGTTCCTAAATGTATTTTAATTAGTTTTCGAAAAATCTGCGGTAAAATAAAAAATATTGGGTTGGAAAAAACACATTTTTTTATGTTTGGCGTTAAATAACTTTCTTAAATGGGTAATAGACGTATAAATTTTTTAACATATAAAAGCGTTTAAACATATAAAAGTTGGAGAGAATTTAATTCTGACTAAAATTTTATGAATTAACTCCACAGAAACTAAACTTAAGAATTTTACACATCATAAAAAACAAAACATATCAAAATGTGGCATATATTTTGAAAACAAATTAAACCAAATTTTCCATATTACAAAACAAAAAAAAAAAAGAATTAAACATTTAAAAAAATAAACGATCGAAATTTAAAAAATTATAAGTAAAATAATTTATTGGATATCTTCAAATCTAGTTAAAAATTAATTTTATGTATATTTGTTGAAATAATTTATTTCATAAGTTGGCATTACTAATAGCTGATTCTAACATTCAAGTTTTTGGTATTGCATTTGAACATCAATAAACAAACATTTAAATATTTTATTGGAACAGTGCATGTATGTCACTGTCTCACAGTACCTTACAAATTTTCCAATTAAGAATACGGAAATATCTTTTTCTTTCGTTTTGACCATCAAGTAACTAAATGAAATCTAAAATTAAATAAGAGTAAGCAACCTTATTTTTTTTAAATTTGTTTTTAACGATAACTAATGAAATAACAGGGTATGAACTACATTTCTGGTACAAGCAAGGATAGGACTTTTCAGAACTTTTGCAGATTTGACGCTAGTACTTAATATTTCATAGCTTTTGAGCACCAATTTTATTTTTCTGGCGTCATAACTTTAGAGCCGTATTGAAGGAGAGTATGGTAATCAGTCAAAAAATAGGGTATGGATTTTATGACCTAGGGGCGTTAAAAGGCCGGCCCTCGTGGCGTGAGTGGTACCGTCTCAGCCTTTCATCCGGAGGTCCCAGATTCGAATCCTGGTTAGGCATGATATTTTTCACACACGCTACAATCCATTCATCTCATCCCTCTGAAAATATACTTAATTGTAGTTCCGGAGGTTAAAAAAGAAAAAAAAAGAGCTTTAAACGACAAAAAAGAGTGGGGGGGGGTAATGTTCCTACGTCTATACCTGTGTTATTTTGTTTTTTTTTAACCTCCGGAACCACCGTTAAGATATATCTTCAGAGGATGAGATCAATGAATTGTAGTGTGTGTGGGAAAAAAGCTATACCTGTGTTTGCGTGTTTGAAGCTTAACACGTTTGATTAGATAAACGATTTTGATGAAATTTTGTGTGTGGGTCAATTTGTTGGTAAAATTTTAAAAATCAATATTTCCGGGGGATGGGGGTAGATAGTTTTTTTGGAGTAAATTTTCTCGAAATTTTGCAAACATAACCCCATTTCAAATTACGTTCAGGTCATGTGCGCATGATTTTACCATTAAAAAAAAATTTGCCCAAATTTTCCCCTTCTGAAATATCTAAAAAGCTTTTCCCAAACCTAAAAATAAATTTTTTTTTGCATAAAGAAAAACTATCTTCTTTGTGCATTTTATCTCTTTTGGATTTTTTAATTACCTTTTACAATGTATGTACTTTTGTTTTTCATCTATCGATTTAACATAACCCCATTTTATATTAACACAGTATATTTTTATCTTAATATTTAAAAAAAAATTGCTCCAATGTTTCCCCTTCCCCATAATCGAAAAATGCTAACTTTTTATCTACTGCACATACTTTAACAAAAAAAATTTTAGTGTCTTTGCACAATAGTAGTGCTAGAAACCCCCCTCAAAAAAAAAAAAAATTAATAATTAAATAATACTTTGAGTGCAATATTGGATGTGAGAGTCGATCAATGTTTAAAAATATAATTTTTTTTCTTAATTTATTAAAAATTTGTTTTAATTTATTTTCATTGATCATTATTTTTCCAATTCATAAAAATTAATAACCCATGCCAAGAAAATATTACAACTTTACTAAGCTTTTTTCTTTTATCTATCTTATTTAACAATCTCTTTTAACTTCTAATCTTTTTCTTTATTACACGTTAATTCTTTTTAATGGTTCCCCAATTTATTTCTTCGGTACTCTCCTTTTGCTCTGATAGAAGAAAGAAATTCTCCTTAAAATGTCTCATTCGAAAGTTTTATATTGTAACTGACGTCATTTACGGTCCTATTACATATCGTAGCTGCAGGAGATACCTTACCTTCTTTATGTATTTGTTACGTCTTATTTTCCAGTTATCGTATTTTAAAATTTAAAAAAAAATTAATCATATCCTATTCCTATCCTAAATGTTTTTATTTTTAAAAGTAAATTATGCTATTGATTTATGCTACTTAAATATTTAAATTAATTGATCTTTACAAATTATTTATTCCCAAAAATTAAATCTTGAAATATTTTAAACAATTTGGATTCTTTTTCCATTCTTTTTCCTTAAAATCTTTAACTGGTAAATTCAACCTCGGCGAATAAATTGAATAAAAATCATTATCGCAAGGTAAGATAAAGAATGTAAATAATTTTAAATTTCAAAAATCTTTAGAAAATTTGTTCACAGTTATATATTTTTTTTTAATTTTTACAACTCTTGAAATTTTTGGCATTCGAGTAAATTAAAAAATGTTTTCCGAGGAAACCGGTTTAACTTTTCACCATTTCATTTTTTTTTTTTTTTTTATTTAAAGCATTCTGAGAAAATAAATTTTAAATTATCTATTCCTTCAATAGATGGTCTTCTGCTAAATACATCAAATGAAGAAACAATTAAACGATGTAAGAAGCTACTAAGTCTGATAAAAAAAAAAGAGTTCATTTAGCAAATTTCGTTAAAAAGAATATATAATTTATGCTAAATCCCATATAAATAATGAAATACTGAAATAATGAAATAATAAAAACTGCCGGCCTCCGTGGTGCGAGTGATAACGTCTCGGCCTTTCATCCAGAGGTCCCGGGTTCAAATCTCGATCAGGCATGGCCTCTTCACACTCGCTACAAATCATCTCGTCTTCTCATGTTGTACCTAACAGTGGTTCCGGAGATTAAAAAAAAAAATAGACTGCTAAAAAAACATTGATCCCAAATATAGGTTAATTAAAGAGCATGCGAGTGATAATTTTGTATATAGTATTTGCATATAAAAAAAACACCATGTTTTTATATTATTTCATTTTTTTTTTTGTTTGTGTACAGTATAATTTTTTTTCTAATTTTTTAAATTTATTAAACATATATATAGACACACGCGCACACATACATTTACATACTTATATAGCCAATGACAATTCCGGTACCATAAGGAGTCCAACGCAGGGTCGTACATCTAAATCGGTTCAAACGTTGAGCTTCTACGATGTCTAACATATACATACCTCTTTTTTTTTTTGTTTAGCCTTCGGAATTACCGTAAGGTATTCCTTCAGAGGATGAATGAGGATGATATGTATGAATATGAATGAAGTGTAGTCATGTACAATCTCAGGCCGATCACTCCTAAGAAGTGGGGTTAATTGAAATCCAGCCACCATTAACAATTCTCTAGTATTCAAATACTAGACATCTAGTATTTAACGATCTAGTATTCAAACCCATATAAAAGCAACTACCTTTACTAGAATTTGAATCTTAGAACTCTGGACTTCGAAATCAGCTGATTTGCAATGTCGCGTTAACCACTAGACATATACATACCTATATTACATAAATATACCCAAAATACATTACACTCCTTAAAAACAAAAAAAAAAATTCATTACTTTTTCAAGAAAGTATTTCTGTTGAAATACAAAGATAACAGAAAAATAACCTCTATTTTTGAGTAAAACAACAAATAAAATGTAATTTTAGGCAATTTCAATTAAAAATTTAAGTGTACATTAAACATATTGTTCGCTACAAAAAAGTGTTTCAACATACCGTAAGAAAACAAAACTGTGAGATGTTTTTATTAAATTGACATAGTTTCGAAAACAGTTTATTCGATAAATGAAAAACAAGATAACAAAAAAAAAAAAAATTAAAGTTTTTTATAAATTTTATTGGCGGGATCATATTATTATCTCTTACTAAATGTAATGTGTTTAAGTTAGCGATTCTTAATACAAAAATTGTTATTAAGTAATATACGACGTGAACTCTTATTTAAGAATGACTATTGTCTTAACAATGGAATTATCAGAATAAATTTAAACCGCAAAACCACAATCAGAATTTAATAAAACGGTATTAAAAGAATTATTCAGTTGATCCCGACTAAATATACGGCAATATCCATTAGTCTAACTAAAAAAAATAAAATAAAATTGCATGACAAAAAATTGATCTACTTCTAATAATTTACTTTGATGTATTTGAATTAATTTTTTATTAATTATGACAAAAACTTTATTAATTAACTACACGGAAAAATTAAATTAAAATCGTATTAAAAAAAGGAAAAGTAATAAAAAAAAAATCAATCAAAGCGATTGACTGACTGAGCGTCAATTTCATTTTTTTTCATTTGATAGAAAACCAATTATTCTAATAGAACAGTCACAGTAATAATAATAGTGACAGCAAGAATTGTGGGAGATGATGACTAAGCTGGTGATAAAAAAAAAAAAAAAGAAGCGAGAAAATTCGCGATAGATGATGATATTATGAAATGGAAAGCGACAGCAAAATTTTCTTACGTGCGAAAAGAAAGCTTGATGGTTGGAGGTGGAAATAAAGACCTTGACAGTATTCCAATAAAAAAAAAATCTGGCCTACCATAACAAATTGACGTAACCTGGACAACGTTAAAACACGTCTTCCAAAAATTGATATTAAAATATATTTATCGTTTAATATTTTATTTTTATCAGAAATATAAAATCAAATTAATAATAACCTATTGGACTAATACTAGTCGCTTTGAATTCGAATTTAAAATAAAGAAAAGAAAAAAATGTTATAATTTTCTGGCATTGATTGTGTTTATTCTTATAATGGAAAAACAAACATAAATGAAAAAGTTACCTACGAATTATTTTTTGATGGTGAGGTAATTTACGATGAAATCTGATAGTAAAATTATTATTATTTCTTTATTAAAACAAAAAAAAAAAAAACAAAAAAAAAATCTTTAAAAGATTTCAAAAATCGTTATTTTCAATTTTTATTTTTTATTATTTTTTTAATGTTTATTGTGTTAAATTAAATGGAAGAACCAAAAAAATTCAATGAAAAATCTACAACTTATTTTTTTTTTATAGTAACCTTTTTTTTTTTTTAATGGGGTGAATATGATTAAATTTGATTCTTAATTTTATTATTAAAGTTTATTATTTAAAAGTTTAATCATTTTTAAAAGTTAAAACTTTTAAAAGTAAACTAAAAAAAAATTTGTTTAATTCAAAAAATCGTTATCTTTATTCTTTGATCGGCTCCCTAACTCCCAATATTGTGCCCAAAATATTTTTGGGGTCAATTGCACAACTATTATGTCTAGGAAGAAGACATAATTAAAAAGTTTATAAAATAATATGCAATAAATAAAAAGATAGCTTTATTTGATTTCTGGGAAAGGGGGAAAATTTGGGAACAATTTTTTAAATAGTAAATAAAAGTGTATTTAAGACTTGTATGTATTAAAGACTTAATATAAAGCTTTTAATATATTAAAGGCTTATTATAAAGTGGGGTTACATTTAATTGATTGATGAAACTGTTGTTTGATGAAAACCATAACAAAAAAATAATAAAATAAACAAATAAATTAAAATAAATTTATTAATTATTATTTAATTTATTACTTAATTATTTATTAATTAATTTCTGGTAAATTTTTGGAGAAACTCATTAGCCTTATCAGATAGATAACAGTTCACCATAATTAATATCTTCTTTATTTTTACAAAAAAGATTTTTCTTTTAAAAATCAATATTACACTATTGACAAGCTTTTGAATAATCTAATTAAAAAATTTCTGAATTCTCTGTATCGTGTCTAAACAGGTATACTGTGAATCTTAATCTACATATTTTTATTGTTTTTAATTCATTTTACATTTTCAAACATTTATATTAAATTACTTTTTTGATTTTCACAAAATTATTTAAAAAATCACAATATCTGTTTCGATAACAGTGCCATCCTCCGGTGTTACAAACAGAACACTAAAGATAAAAAATATGTAAAGTAAATAAAAGATCAAAGAGATAAAATGCACAAAGAAGATGATTTACTTTTGTAAAAAAAAAACATATTTATTTCTCTTTGGGTTATGTCTGCAAAATTTTGAGAAAAGTGACCACAAAAAACCTATCTACTCCCTTAACATATTGACAAAAAAATTTTACCAGAAAATAGCTCCATATGTAATAGTCTCTAAAAAATTTCATCAAATCAGTTTATCCAATCAAAAGTTTTAAAAAGCTAACAACAAATGTACCTACAAACATTACCATCAGTAATTTTTTTTTTTTTGGGGGGAGTCCCTGGGACATGGAAATTTGAGAAATATCCCAATTTATGACTGATTATTATATTTTTCTTTCTGGCAGAATAGTTCTAGAGTTATGATACCAGGAAAGAAAAAAAAGTGGAAAAATAATTTTAAAAAAATGATTTTTAAAATTTCAACAATTTTACTTCAAAGCAAACAACAAATTTACAGCATAAAAACTAAACTTTTTCTTTTTTTTAGCTTTTTATCTTTACGTAAGTCTAACAACCTATGGGATTGTCTTTAAGAGGTGTTCAATAATCATCTCCTGAAAGTCAAAACAAAAAAATTTTCTATTTACAGACTACAAAGCAATTTTAAAATAAATTTTTAAAAGAACAGTAATGGAATAAACAAAATTATACACAATTCAAAGGTTTCAATTTCAATAAATAACAAATGGAAACCGAAACATAATTCAGAATTATAATTCAGATCCTCCATAAAATTAAACAACTATTTCTTAGCAAAAGAAAGTATTAAATATATAAATCTAAAAATTTAAAGAAAAAAAAACTGTTTAATGATAAAAAAGAGCAAGGCTATAAAAACTAAATTGTTGTTAATAGGTTAAAAAATATATGATTTTCAAAAAAGACATGTATACATACTATTGTACCTGTGTAATAATGCAAAATGTTTATTACGTTTTTAAGTAAAGTTTTTTTCCAGATATCTGCTAATTTTCAAATAAAAGCTATTTCAGTAAGTAATGATTACTTTAAATTAAAAAAAGTTAACCAGAACACATTTGATTTTATAAGCTTAATTAAAGGGTATGTAAAAAAACCTTATTATTATGTCATAAAGACGAAGTGAGATCCTTACATAAAAATATAATGCAAAATACACAGTACAACCCCACTACAATGAAGTTCAAAATAATATAGATACATTCGTTGTAGCATATATTGGGAGATGTTCAAAAAAAAAACTTATCAGATATAAAGAAAACTTTTTTCTAATTTTTAGTATGTGTATAGAAATGCTTTTTAATTTTCAATATACATTTAGTAAATTGAAAAGAATAAATAAACTATAAAATAAATATATACTAATACATATAGCTCTGTAAAGCTGCATGTAGTTTTAAAAAATATATATATATAAACTCCAAAGTAAACAAAAATAACTTCCTATAATCATCTTAAATGTAAGTTAATTTATACACATTCAGATGTGTGGGGCTAACCCACCGGTTTGGTCTAGTGGTTAACTCGTCATCACAAATCAGCTGATTTTGAAATCGACAGTTCTAAGGTTCAAATCCTACTAAGGGGAGTTACTTTTATACAGATTTGAAAACTAAATTGTGGATGCCAGGTATTCTTTGGTGGTAGGATTTCAATTAACTACGCATTTCATGAATGGTCGACCTGATACTGTACGTGTGACAAGACTACACATCATCTATTACATT
Source organism: Zanna intricata (assembly GCA_010016005.3). Lineage (NCBI taxonomy): Eukaryota > Metazoa > Arthropoda > Insecta > Hemiptera > Fulgoridae > Zanna > Zanna intricata. Next base: position 5,963 of record JAAAKQ030519043.1, on the reverse strand, counting down.
ACATATCCTCTAAAGTAATACCTTTCAGTGTTTCAAGAGAGGCTAAACAGAAAAAGATAAATGTGTGGTGCTGATGCAGTAACATGTTCTAGTAAAGCAGCAGCAGTGTATATTACTTTATCATATTATGAATTCAAATTGTATGCTGCAGTAATATATTTTCAATTAGGCTATATGGAAAGTGCTTTAAAGATGTATAACTAGCTAGCTTAGTTTACTTTTCTTGAAAAAGTAAACTATTCTAGCTAAGCTAGCTTAACGTAAACTATTCTAGCTAAGCTAGCTTAATGTAAACTATTCTAGCTAAGTTAGAAAAAGTAAACTAATTAATATTTTCTTTTTTTTAAAGAAAAGATTTTTCTTTTAAAAAATCAATATTACACTACCAACAAGTATCTGAATAATTCTAATTAAAAAAATTTCTGAATTCTCTGTATCGTTTCTAAACAGGTATATTAAGGTACCTACCTTAATCTACATATTTTTATTGTTTTCATTCATTTTACATTTTCAAACATTTATATTAAATTATTTTTTACTTTAGGTAACCTTTTAATTCCTAATATACAAATGATAATTGTGTATATTAATACTTAGATCTGTTTGTATGAGGCTTTTTCTTTGATTTAGGACAGTTTCTTTTTTTTTATCTGTGGAATAGCATATCCACATACTCCTATAATACATAAATTTATTATCATGTACTAATCAGGATAAAATATTTATTGTTAATTCATTGACAAATATAAACGACTAGTATAGGATATGAGGTTCAGAAGAATAATTCAAATAATTTAAATCAAATTTAAAAAGACATGCTTGCGTGTGCACGCAAATACACACGCTTGTGTCCTCAAAATAATTTCATTTAAATGCTTGATATAAACTTCTAGCCCACATGAAAATGTTTTAATAAAATATGTTAAAGAACTCATCCAAACACAGTTGGATAAAAGTCAAGTTTTTCTATAAATGCATATATAAATTCTGTAAAAAGTGGGAAAATTTTGATATTTTTTATCAACCAAAATGAAAATAATGTCTTTTAAATTCACAAAACATGAACAAGTTTTTTTGTTTCAATGTTGTGGAAAACTAATAGTAATGATATTTCTGCTTTCTGTGAAGCATTTTATTTGAAATTTCATAATTATTCAGAACTAATCTATCAAAATTAGTATAAGTTAAACATAAAATTTTAAAAAACTGGAGGCATTGAAAATTCTCTACAATCACTATTGGCTAATGGATTTTCTTCTGGTTGATAAACATCACTCAAAAGAAAGCCTTCTACTACACTGGAAATAGCAACAAGTTTACAAAAGATTCTAAAGGAACTGAAGTTGAAGAATTATCGGCCACTGATTTCTTGAAGTACTCAGAAAAAATTATTTTTACAGAAGGATGGATTTTTTCATGGAATTTATTATTTAGTATGAAGCAGACCTAATTTGTCTAAGTCATGATATGATCTAATGAAATTAAACAGTGATGGTGTTTATTAGTCTGATGAAAATCCACATATAATAATGGAAAAGGAAGAAAACATAACCTAAATTCATGAAAGGTATAGAATTACAAACAAAAATTAGTATTGAGACCAAGTAAAACAGGCAGATTCATACCTGAAGAAATTATGAGAATGATATTATTCTTGAGCTAAAAACAATCCTGTATTTGATATCTGCCATTCCTATGTTTGGCTGGAAGATGAGGCACTTCCTCACTGTGCACTTCAACTTAAGGCTACCTCTATCAAACTTTTTCCTTGGATTTGACATAGAGACATCTACTTCAACAATATTTACTTCACATCCAAATGATCTAAATCAACTCAAGCTATAGAAAACTTCATTTATTTAATAAATAGGCAAAACGTAATTGGAAAAAATGTGTACTTTAAGTGTCTAAATGTTGCCAAAAATGTATACAAGTGCAAAAATAGTATTTTGAAAATTTTGTCTGATGTCTATTAACATACATTAATAAAAAAAAAATTTTTAAGTTATCTTATTATTGTATTTTCATCAATAAGTGGGGAAACTGACTTGAACTACCTGGTATACTTACATACAGAACAAAAATCTGTTGTAATCAATTTTTTCAATAATAAATAAATAAGTTATACAGTTTTCTGTAAAGTAGAATATGAAGAAAACCAATGGAAGAAAATGTTGTGAATTTAAGGCTTAAAATAATGAGTTGTAAAAACTGTCTAAATTGTAAAAGCTGAAGCTCTTGTGTCTAAATTATAGTATTAATTAATGAAAAACAAAAATCTTTTTTGTACCTTATTTAGGGGCCATAAATCACTTAAGGTTCTAAACAAACAAGGAATTAAACACAAGTCACTCTGGAAAATGATATATCCATTCCACTGAATAATAAATATTCCATAATAAATGGAAGAAGGAAGTAGTTTCCTTTCTTCCATTAAAAGTTTTCTTCGTCAGTAAAAATGTCTACTTATCAACATGACTAACCCACTAAAATACAGGTGATAATATAAGTCCCATTTTCTTTGAACCTGAAGTATTAGAAGTGCTCTGGTTCTCTTGAACTTCAGCAGTTTCACAAACATAAAAAAAACAGAGATAGATAATGTAAAATAACCACTTTACTATAACACTTTGTCAAAAAGCATTGTAAATAATGTTACTATTCAGTGAAATAATATCATTCTTGATTAAATCATTAATTATTAATTTGAATTAATAATTCATTAATTATTCATCTGCTGTATAAACAGAAAAATAATTTATCCTCTGAATCATTCCTGTATAAGTGAACGTAATATAGTTAAGCTATTGCTTAAAACTGACAGAATTCTGTGGTTTTCTTTGATCTTCAATGCCAGTGATTAAAGTAATTCCTCTTGTTATCTATAGAATAGTACATCTACTTATTTCTCTATGATTTATACGATGTCTAATTGTACACCAGTTCAAATTAATATCTATATATATAAAAATGAATGTTTGTCTGTCTGTATCTTATGCCTTCCTAAACCGTTCATCCGATAGCAATTCAACTTTAGAGAATGGTTGGACGCATGCCAGGGAAGGTTTCTGAGTTAGTAAAATACAGGATTTTCCGAAATTTCCTTAAGTTTTCCAAATAAATCCTAAAATAAACTAAAAATGGTGTAAGTTAGGCGTATGGAGCCTTCATATCTCAAGAATCAATAAAGATATAGTAGTACAATTTGGTGTATAGATATCTCGTTAAATATTAAACACTTGTTTCAGTGTTTTCCGAAATTTCCCGAATAACTCGGAAAAATATTAAAAACCGGAATTCTAAATTTTTAAAAAAATTCTATCTTGTAAAAGGTTTAGAAAGGTAAAAAATGTTTAATGATTGCAAATTTTTCCCCATTTCTGACTGAGATACTGAACAAGATATTTACTCGATTGCAAATACTCTTCCGATAAATAGTTAAAAACCTTTTTCGGGTTTTTTAATTTTAATATTTTAAGGAGTAAAAAACAAATTGTTTTATACATTTTACGCTACTGCACATCGACTCTATATTTAATCAGTTTTTACGAGATTTGATAACTTTGTAGTAGTAATTTATGTTCGTAATTCTGATTATATATTTTGTGAGCGAAGCCACGACAGAAAGTCAAAATAACAATTAGCAGATCATAAATAATTTTTATTTTTATCATTATTATTCTCATAAGTGTGAATTTAATGAACACCGAGGGGTCCAGAGGGCTCTGCCCCCTGGATAGATGATGGGAAACAAAATTAACTAAGGAAACGCCTGGTCTGTACTTGCGCGGGCGAAGCCACGACAGGAATTCTAGTTATATACATGTGAAAAGTGTTCACAATATAGAAAATCTCTTTGGTGAAGGGTGTAAAAATATAATGAACATGATTTATTTAATTCATATAAATGGCTAAATGTTATTTAAATTTTAGTGGGTTTGGCACATTGATGAATGAATATATATTCCTCAATTTCCATATTTGGCAGGCAAAGGATATTATTGTACTTTACAACAATTATACCATTATCAAAAATGATTACACATATTTTAGCTTCCCTGAGTTTATTATAGACCCATCACACTCAACATTCAATTTGATATTACAATGAAAATTTTCTTGGTAAAAAAACAATTCAAAATTTTATTTATGAATAATTAATATAATGTACAGATAAAACAAAGAGTAAATATAAATATATATGTATATAATGTTTCAAGGTACAAATATACTAAAAATTTCATATAATTCATGTTTTCCAACAATGCGATAAAAGTTATCATCCATCCAATTTCTATAATTTTTCTACTTTTATCTTTTATCTAAGTTATTAAAATTGTAATCTTCATTGATCATTTTCTGTAGATTATTAATATAAAACTGTTTTTCTTTTAATGAGAAACATAAAACTAACTGCTTCAATATTCTTCTTTTTTTTTTTTTTACATGAATCACAAATAAAATTTAATCTATGAGAAAATTGAATGAATTTAATACTTCCTTGTTTTAGAAATTTCAAATCCTTGATGAAAGAGATCAGATTTTACTGGCTTTCCCAATTCTCTAGAATTATATCTCATTTTATTTTTATTATCATCATCTCTGTAAGATGACGGTTGATTTTTACTTGTCGAAGGAGCTGCTGGCATTATAGAAATATCAGAACTCGCTCTTTCTATAAATGTAGGAGATGAATTTCGATATGATACATGTCTTCCGATTAAGCCCATTCTCCATAGTACAACTGCTGTTACTTTTATAATTATAGTAATTAATAAAATTCCAGCCAAATTATAATACTTTCTATCAACAAACGGAAAAGTTAAATAATCAGCTATCATGTGCTGTAATTCTACAATCCCCATTTTTATTATTATTTATTAGTTTACTTGCACAATATTTAATTGTATTTGTCAGATTTGATTATTCACAAAATCTAAAATAATTTACATTACTCAAAACTTGTACAAACTGAAATGTGTATAAATTTCTTTAAAAAACTTACCAATTTTACTACAATTTAAGCATAAAAAAAAATTATGGGAAAAGATTTCATTTTTTTAAATATTTCTAATTTTTTTTTTAATGTTAGTGATTTTTTTTAGATGTTTTATACATTTCAATTTTTTAATTATTTTTCATTATAAATTTTACATATGTTAACATGTGAATATTATATTTATCAGTAAATGTTATGAACAAAGTTTAAATAATCTTATTACTATGGCAACAAGAATTTATGAATTATTAATATTAATCTTTTTAATAATTAAAATATTAATTTTTTTTTTTTTTTTTTTTTTTGTATTATATTTCTCCTACATCAAAAAAATTACCAATCAACTTAATTTCAAAGAACTTTATATTTTCAAATATGGCATTTATCAATGATCATTCAAGCATATATGATCCCATTATATAAATTCTAGGACTGAAATTTTTGATAAAAATAAAAAAATATAATCTTGATTTAGCACAAAGTAAACCAAGGTATGGTCAGGATGTGTTACTTACATGATATCATTTATCCAAAAATATATATGAAATGAAATAATTACTTGGTAATTGCAAAATTGAACTGATTTACAAGTACCTAGCACACATAATTTAATTACTGCCAATTAAATAGATCAATAACACATTTGATTTGTTAATATGTACATTTCAACAGATTTCTATTGTAACATTTCAGGATTATCAGTAAAACTATCCAACCCTGCGAAATTCCTATTTTAGGGAATAAGCTTTTAATCCTTCTTCAAATCCATCTGTTACAATGTTGCAATCAATTAATACTTCATACTTCACGTAAGGAAAATGAGATAACATAATGACCATAAGTGATCTGACATAACATAAAAAGATCCAAATCAAGCTTAATAGGCCCATCCCAACCCCCATAGGGGAAGACACCCACCAAGTGACGATTCCGGCCGCCACACCACCCCTCCCGTTCCTAGCCC
>JAAAKQ030518999.1:0-19124 GCA_010016005.3 Zanna intricata | reverse complement strand
TACAATTCATTCATCTCATCCTCTGAAGATATACCTTAACGGTGGTTCCGGAGGTTAAAAAAAAAAGAAAAAAAAAAGGTTTTTCAAAATTAAATGTAGATAAAAATTTTCCTCTTGTTTGGAATTAATAGTGTGCAAAAGTTCATCACAGAAGGAATAAAACTGTAGATATATGTTAAAGACAAACGGACACACAACATTATTTTTTATATCTTATATATAAAGCCAAAACTTTTTTGTTGGTCTACTGTCTTTTTGTATATTTTCTACTGTTTTTTTGTATATTCTCCGCAAGAACAAACCGACCCGACCTGTTACTTTCAAATTTGCAGGATTCCTGTTATCCCAGGAATGGTTTTAAGCGATAGATCAAGATCTTAGCCCCCTTGGCGGTGAAGTTGTGAATTAAAAATATTCATTAAAGAAAAAAAAATTAAATAATTATTATATTTCTGTCACCATGGCAACTGAAATAGGTTTGGAGTTTTTCTCGTCAAAGGTCTGTATACTTTAATTACCATAACTACTACTATTTTGTATTTTATAATTTAGTTTCTTTTTCAGGTTTTTATAAAGTCTGAACATCTTATTTATTATTTATCAATATTATTCTCACAACCATGAGGATAACGAACAATGCAGGAGTCCAGGGCGCTGAGCCCTCTGTCTAGACGGGTATGGCGAGCAAACTGAGATCTGCAGCCTTTGGTTCGGCCCCGTGACCCCCGAAGGGCTCGAGGAGCCCGTGGGTGGACCTGGGCTCTAGAGGATAAATATGTTTATTTCCTATATGTCTACCTACCTATGTGTATATACGAGTATATGTGTAATATATGGTATATGTAAAATATCGTACATTTATAATATTTTCCCACGTCAATAGTAAATTTTTATTGTTATTTATTTAATTAAATAATAAAAGATTGTATTCTTTCATAAAATATTAAGCATTACATTTTTTTATGCATTTCGTGTGTGCTGGTGCATGTAAAAGAGCGTTATGTATTTTCTACTTCTAATACGAAGTTTCAATCTGTTTTCCTATATTTCCACCCTTTTTTTTTAAAAACAGTTTTATATGTAGTTGTTACATGGGTTTGAATAAAAATTTGTAAAAACGAATCGGTTTTAATTATATTCGATTATATTTTAATTGTTTGTTGTTATAAGAGGGAACTTTTGAGTGAATGTATGTAGGTTGGTTATGGTATAAACCGTACAATAAAAGAGGTTAGTTTTTCGTTAGCTTGAGAGCTAGTGCGTGAGAGAGCTTGCATTAGCACGTTGCCGGACCAAGCCAGATAGGGTTTACTATACGATGTGTGTCAGTTATTGCCCACAGCAGCCTTATCTAAACTGCTAATTATCAAACACCGGACCTTACCCTGTACTACGAATATACTCTGGTGTTTGCATTACTAAATAAGCTTCCAATGTATTGTCCCCGCCCGGTTGTAATCCACACTTCAATACGGTCGCCGCTTCCAAACCTGTAACTATGTGAATGAAATTTGTTTACTTTCTCAAATTTACATCCCTCTTTATTCTTATTGATAATACTGTAGGGTAGTGGACCTAACTGGCACCCTTATGCACACATTTTGTACTTATCTCTTTTCATACTATGTAACAACGTAATATATGAATAAAGATTAACAATTAATTTGTGAAATACGTCGCTAGAAAATTATTATAATTTTAACCCTTGAAGAAAATTCCTTTACCCATCAATAAGCTATATTTTAATAACTTTGCTTGTTTATATTTTTATTAAAGTTATTTGCTTTTGGATTTTAAGAAGATTATTATTTGTAACTTTATTAATAATAATTTATTTTTTTTAAATATTGTTTTTATAAAATAGTTCAATGTAGGGTCTCACTAAGACAAAGGTCTTATCCGCAGGTTTCTGTATTAACATAATTTGAATAGAAGTTATTTACACAGTACAACACAAAAAAAGGAAAAAAATATACTTGGTGTTATCAAATTTGGTATTTTCAAATATACTTGGCGTTTATCAAATACTTAATTAAGGTGGCTAAGAAAGTAAAACAAAAAGTAAATAAAAATTAATAAAATATGATATTAATTTATAATATTACATTAAATAAATTTCAGTAGAATATTAATTATTATAAGCATAAATTAATTTCAAAATTGTTTACGTCAAGGTAACTTTTAATAAATATATATATATCTAATTTATATATATATACATATAAATTTAGGCTGGTCTTGGATATTACAGATTACATATTATAATATAAAATACAAAAATAAATAACTCGTAGATCATACATTTTATAAGAAAAACGAAAATAGTGCAATTATAATACAAATAATCGTTATTACGACAATATACAATTAAAAAACAATATAACAAATACATAGTACAAAAATATTAAAAATATTATGTGTAGTAGATACATAATTCATATACGTAACTAATACATAGTCTAAAAAAGTATTTTATAATAAAATGAAAAATAACTATTCCCGCTAATAAATAATAAAAAATTTCTTTTTCAAATAATATGTGAAGCAATTAAAAATAGTTGGAATTTGGATTTTTAAAGTTTTCTTACCATATAAATTAAATAATAATGTACTGTGTACATTTTCTTGTGTCGCAAATAAAGGGGTACAGTTCGTTTTACTAGGTTTTTGTTATATTGGAAAAATAATCTCCAAAGTGAGAAATAATGTTAAGGGGCCATCGAATTACAATAAAAAAGATTTAAATTTGGGTCGTTTGACAAATAGCCTGAAACCTCTTTAAGCGCTCTTTTTATTAATTCCTTGTACGAAGTAAAAGAAGTATTATGATGGCGAAAAATTTCAGTTTTCAGGTTTCAATAGAAATATCCATTTTGACTATCCTTGAATCCATTTTGACTATTTTCGGCATGTCGTCTGTACGTTGATATGTATCTTGCATAATTAAAAAACGATTAGCCATAGAATGTTGAAATTTTGGATTTACGATTGTGGTAACATCTAGTTGTACACCTCCCCTTTTCATTGAAATCGACTGAACCAAAAATGTCAAAAAAAAAAGCCCAAAACCTAAAAACATCCGATTTTGGCTTAACTGCAGTAATAACCCCTCATTGAGAGATTTTCAACGATATATCATAAGTGGTTATTATTTTCACTAGTTCCAGACTTATAGCCAAATAAAATTAATGAAAAAACCAATTAATGAAATATTTTGATCTTATAAGGGGAAGGCGCATCGGTTCGAATTCGATCTCATTTGCCTTCTGTACTTTTTTTTTTTTTTTTTTATAGTAAATATATTGAAATATATTGATTTGTTAATAATTGTTAAACAGTGATTGTAAAAAAAAAATGTTTTGCAATACATAATAATTCAATAATTACAATAAAAAAAAAGAGTATGAAAAAAAATCAGAAGTTATTTGTGGAATAAAATTTTATGTACTTTTAAAAGTGTGAATATGCATTTTAATAGGCGTTCAGGGAAGTTATGTAGGGTCCACATAACATTTTTTATAATATTATAAATATTGTTATTTATTTATTTATTACTTTTAAGACCATAATAGATCACTTTAGTTCATTTTTTCTGCAAGTTCTTTCTTGTCTTGCTGATTTGTTGTTTTTCAGCTTTTCTTTTTTGCCAGTAATTTCTAAGGATTTCATATCTTCTTGCCCTTTCTTGTTCATAGTAAATATTGTTATAATTATAAAAATACTCTATTTGTTCTATATAATTAATCCTTTTAATTACCACTTTTACAAAATTGTAAATAAAGAGGTTACAATTGTTGCAATGAGGGTATCCGTGTAATAAAATCAGTCGAACATAAACTTTCAAACTTGAGCAAACCATTTCTTATGTGTATAACAGGTCTACCTCACTTCAGTTTTTGAATAACATGCCTAAATTAATAAAACAAACAAATTAGAATTAAACTGTTTTTTGCGGAAGAAAATTAAAAGTTGAATAGTTTCAAATATCAAATTTTATTTTTTTTTTATCGTTGAAAAAATTATTATTAATTCTTTTGCGTAACAAACGAAAACCAAACTGAAACTGAATGTTTTTAAATCAGATAATATTTTAATTTACCAGTAACATCTTTACTTATTCTACTTCCAAAGTAATAAACTTCTTCTACTTCCATAGTCTTTACTTGTCCTGTTTTTATATTTAGTGGTCCATCTACTTTATTTCTACTACATTTCATTACTTTTGTTTTGATCTTGTTTACTTTCATGTGGTAGTTCTTGGTTAGGACTTCATCCATGCTATTCATTGTTCTTCTAAATCTTTTTTACTCTCAAAGGTTTTTTAAAACAATATTTTTTTATATTTAATATACATCGTCATTTTCAATTCTCATATAGATACAGAATTCCATTACTATATTAAAAGACTAAAGCAAATAATTTTGAAAAATATAAAAATATTTTAGTATTATATTTTATGAAAACCTTACAAAAAGAACAGATATGAATGAAAAGTTAAATGTTTCAATTTGGTACCCTCATTTCTCACCGTCTTCTTTATTATTTTAATTTCAGAAATATTTATGAATTATCTCTTACAGATTTAAATGAAGGAATTCTGACAAAAAATAGACTAATAGACTTAAAGAAAGGATTATTTAAATCGTATGATAATAAATTTTGTGTTAAAAAAAAAAACTTTTTTTTTATATTTTATTTTTTATTATTATTTTTTTTTTAATATTTGTTGTTTTATTTTTTTTTTTTAATCGTATGATAATAAATTTTGTGTTAAAAAAAAACTTTTTTTTTATATTTTATTTTTTATTATTATTTTTTTTTTTAATATTTGTTGACGGTTTTATTTATAATAAATTATTATTTTTTTTTTAAATCTGTTTTCCGTAAAAGTTTTATCAAATGATAATTACATACACATAATTTATTATGTTAATAGAATACTAATATGAAATATTAAAATACCACTTAAATACCTTATTCTTCATAGCTACCTGAGTGGGCGTTTCTCCCAGTAAAATATAATCAATTACCTACGTTCTTCAATATTAAGTCAGGGATTCCACAAAGTTCAGTTCTAACACCTGTTTTATTGTGTATCTTCACTGCTGACCTTCCGGTTGAGAATGGAGTCCACTTTCGGTTATTTTGTTGATGACACGGCTGTTGAGATCACGGCTATTTTATTCTGGCTGTTGAGACCACCCAAATTTAGCTTCAACTAATCTACAATCCTAATTAAATCTAATCAGCAGGTTGATGGGTAGATGGAAGATAAAGCTTAATCAAACTAAGTCGACCCGTGTGACATTCGCAATAAAGAGAAGAGACTGCCTATTGGTCTACCTTGATGACGTTTTAATTCCACATACTCAAAGAGTACGGTACCGGGGTCTTCAGCTAGATCGTCGTTTCACGTGAAAGATCACTATTATAACAGTGAAATCAAACTAATAGTGGCACATCTCAAACAGGGATTGATTTTATTTTGTAAAACTCACCCTGAAATTCTATTTTTTCTTTGATTATTATTTTATTATATTGCAAAACGATTAAATTTATAAATAACAAGAACTTTTGACGATAAATAATAAACACAATAGAAGACCGTTTAAAAATGAATGAATAAATCTTTCTTTCCCAAAATAATGTAATTTTAGTTGTATTACTGTAGTTGCCGTTGAGCAATATACACATATTGTCGCGTATTCGTGGCTCGATCATAATATTGAGAGATGAACAATTTGAAATTTTTATGAAATTACAATTTATTAAAAGCTGACTGCCCATAGTTTATGAGATAAGAAATTAATAGAGAAAGTTATAAATATCATAACCTTTTTGGCTTTTATAGAAATAAAAACGAGAGTTCTCTTTTTGTTAAATTAATTTATCACACAATAACGTAAAAAAAATTATGGTTTGTAAAATTATTTTTTCCAAGGGGTGGTTTTTTTTAAATAGAATTATTTCAACCCAAATTCAAGTTTTTTCTTTTGTTAATGAATCTATATTTACCTCAAAAACAGCTGTAGGATTTGAAATAAAATTAGGGGTGTACGAGACTTGAATGAGTTTAGCTAAATGCAAAGAATTTATTCAAGAAGATATATTGTTTGTTCAAAAATATTACATTTAAAAAAAATTAAACATTAGTCTGAAACTTTTAAGGAACGGGCAAACATTATTTCTTTTGTCCTTACTTTTTTTTCAGGCAAAAGCGTTTTGATGAAAAGTATGTTACTAGTTGCTCTTCCTGATGTAGTTGAAGTATGATGTATTTCCGTTTTAGTTAAGACCAGGAGGCCCAGCTTTACTCTTTTAGTTGTCCTGGCTTATGGTACGTTTACCGGATTGAAAACAAGAATTCCCGAATCTGTTTGTTGTAAGTTTTCCTATCAGATCATACTAATGATACCTTGGGTCTATAAATCCTGGTATCATCAGTATGGACATAAAGAGTATGCACGCATATAGAACCGAAAATGAAAAAGTGATCAACTTCATTATTTAAGAAGAAAAGGATATTAAGTAATGTTTATCATCTCGTAATTTCGAGAAAATACGAGCCAAACAACTCCCACTCAAAAAAAGATCGGATCCTCTACAACCATCTCTCAGGAAATTGAAGCATTTTTATCCAATTAAAACAACCTATTTCTAGATCAACAGTTTTACGTTCACCGGCTTTAATACATGCTTCTAAAAAAAACTTTTTTCTTTCAAAAAGTATAGAAAAATGCACGAATAAGCACGTTTCTTCCAAGGAAATGATTTTGGCTGAATCTAGGATTATATTAAAGATGAAAGTACACAAGTGAGATATAAACTGTTCAACTAAATTCCACTTGAATGAATACGTATTGTATTTGAATGCATTTTAACCCGTGCATTTTATTATCATTCCTGTTGTTACTTAACTTCTTTGTTTATATGGTAAAAAAGTAGTGAATATACTTGACTAAGGTCGTTGTCAGTTATTCTTTTGTGGAACTAAAGTAAATACATTAAAAAATATATATATATATATTCTTGTTTAAATAAATAAAATGCTAATTTATAATTAAGGTATAAGCCGTGGTAGCATGGAAAAGATTAAATATTACACTATCATACATCTGAGCTAAAATTAAAAATAAAAAAAAAAAACAAGTTATACGCGTTTCTAAGCTCTTCTTATTGTTACAACTGGTAGCTAATAACTGACAATTTTATGATTTTCCCTGCTCATGTCTTGTTTGGGGTGCACTTGTAATACATCATACTAACTCTGTCATATTTCTCGAAGAATGTGTCTCCTTATTTGCTGTCGTGCTGAGTCAGTCAGCAAACAATCTCAGGTCCGTCCTGAATAGTCAATCAGTATCATGTGTCTCTTTCTTTTTTAACTCTCTTTCACTCTTTCTCCCTATTCCTCTCTTTCTATTATTCACTACCCCTTCTATTATACAACAATTTTCAATTGTCTGCTTTTTTAGAACTTATATATATAGATTTACCGATAAGTATCTTAGTATTACAGAAATATTTTTTGTATTAATTTTCCATTTCAGGATTATATTAGAATTAGTTTATTATTTTAAAAAAATAATAAAACAATAGTACTAATAATTTATTTATAATAGCTTTTTTAATTAAGATATAAGAAAAAAAATTTCTGATATTTAATTTTTAAAATAGTATATAATTTTAGATTATTTTTAAAATTATTTTATAACGTTTTTACTAGATTACATCAGCTAAGATCGATGTTTTTCGTTTAGTATTTTTTTTTTTATGAAAGAGCGGTCATCGGCAGCTATAGTCATTAGCCCGATGAAAATTGATAGCGTATGAAAAATGTCTGTGCCTGACCTGGATTCGAATTCGGGACCTCCAAACGAAATGCCGAAACGCTACTTTTGGTGTTTTTTTTTTTTGCACGTTTGACTACAGAATGGCTGTACCGATTTTCATGATGTAAATTTTACCGAAATGTGGGAGAATTTCCCAAAAAACAGAAGGGGATGGATGTACATAGTAGACCCAAACTAAATCAAAATTAATACATTATGTATTAATTGAGCCCATCAAATTATTCATTCCATTTGAGCCTGATTTTTAACTTACCCTTTCTTTCTTTTTCTGTTTAGCCTCCGGAACTGCCGTAAGGTATTACTTCAGAGGATGAATGAGGATGATATGTATGAATGTGAATGAAGTGTATTATTGTACAATCTTAGGTCAACCGCTCCTGAGAAGTGTGGTTAATTGAAACCCAACCACCAAAGAACACCGGTATATTTAACTTAACAAATAAAAAAAATCAGTAACTGAAGCCACGAGTACATTTTTATATGTTTAACATAGACTTATACATATTTATCATACAATTCAATTACTAAATGTTTACCTGATAAAAATTTTTATCCATTACCCTGATGGGTAACAAAAAAATGAAATACTTAAAAAAATTTTCTAAAAAAAAAATGTTTCACCCAAAAAAATTTATCACCCAAAATTTTACCTAATTTTCACCCAAAAATTCATCACTATGGTAAGCGTTCTGAGTTATTTTCTAGCTCAACTAGCAGAACAAGAAACAAATATTTACAAGTGCCAAATAAAAGTAAAGCTGTAAATGATAAGAATAATTATTGTAAGGCTTTAAAAGTGTTCAAATAGCCAGACAATAATTAAAAAAACTGAATATAAACAGAAGGCCAACCAAAATTAAACTAGAGAAATGGGTAAAAACTAATATATTGGAGTAGAAGTTTATGGACAGTGTAATATTTTTTTTAGATGTGATGGCGTAAAAGGAAGTTTATTTGGTGTCCATTGTATAAATTGTATGTAATATTAGTATTTAGGTTAATGTTAGTTACCAGACTGCAAACAGATATCTATGTTTATCTCTGCGAAATTATTGAATGTGCTGAATGAATGTACATTCTGGTTAAGTAAATAAATAAATAAAACTGTTTCAAAGTTTATTTGGTTTGGTATAAGTTGCGCGGCCTTGCATCTTAAATGTGATTTGCCTAGATATATTCGACGAATCCTGGGCAACGATAAGGAAATTTTATACTGGATGTTGTTTTTTCTTTAGGCCGTCCGTTTATACTCGGATATTTGATTTTCTGCAGTGCATATCGGCTCTTTATTCTAGATGCTGTGTCGCATTTGAAAGTTTTATTGTTCTGCTTAAGAAGTAAAATGTGATATCTATTTGTTTATTACAACGAATGTGTCTTGCCCGGAAGATGATAACACCGAAGCGTTTTTCGCCCAGAAAAAACCAAAAAAAGAAATATCTGGCTTTATTCTTGCTCCTTCTGAAAACTTTATTTTAAATTATTCCCCCAGCGAGATTATTACAAAACATTTTCTCTTGCAGTTTTAAAAATGTTTAATAAAAGTTTAAAATTCCATATACGTTAATTTTCCCGAACATATTTGTTAGTTTTTCTTGGATATTTACCCACCACACATAAAAATAATTATAATTCATAATTCACAATTCATAAATTCATGAATTTGAATTATCACATCAAACGTGATATTTTATCACAAAATTATATCTAAACCAAATACATACATATTAATGTATCAGTAGTTACAACACGGAGTAAATGTTTAATATTTTTTATAAAACGGTAACGGACCTCTTTCTGTAAATATTTTAATCGAGAACTAGATTTCAATCAATAATGTGTTATAATTGGTTCAAATAAGTTCATTGCGAATATTTCATTAAAACATGTTTTGCTGTTATGCGTAATCCTGTACAAACTGATACAAATCGAGATTAGAGGCTAAAATAAAAATTAAATTGATGGGCTTTTCTCTAATTTAGAATAATATGCAAAAACAACATGAATATACAACGTATTCATCAACAAGAAATTTTATACAAGAATTACAAATAATCTAAGTTTAAAAAAAATAAAAGTAATCTAAATAAAAGTTATTCAATATAATTAACTGTCGTTGAAAAGTATTTCTTCATAGAAGAATTACATATCGTAAATTTGAAAAATATGAATTTTTTATTATGATTTTTTTTTTTATTAATTCATCATAATTGTATTGTGCTTGAGAATTTGAGTGAATAATTGATTGTAATGTACAAAGATTTCAAATCTTGATTCGTAATCTAAACCGGTTCGGCTATTATTTTATATTACATTAACTTTTGGCGAAAAGTAACATAATTGACTACCTACAAAAAATGTGAAATAGTAAAATTTTTTACTAAATATTTATAAATACAGAAAATTTTATATTATTATATATGTGATTAAATTAACTCAAAATATGGAACGAAAAATTAAACTGTAAAATATGTAATTATTAAACATATAATTATATAATATTAATGTTATATATATATAATTATTAAACACATAAATTGTAAATATGAAATTAAACTGTAAAATATACTTTCCGTTTAAGCGTACTTATTACTAACGCAACAATAGTCTTTCCTGCCTAAAACTTTTCTCAGACCTCAGCAAGTATATCAGTAGTAAAATAATCATTCAAATTGGCCGAGTAATTCTTAATTTTTAAGAAAATATTGGAAAAAATATATAGGTTTACATTTTAATTTATAAAATCAGTAAATCGTTATTTAACATGTGCCGTCGCCGGTAATAGTAAAACGTCAAGGAAGCCTCACAGGTTACTTACATGTAGTATGTAACTTCTAAAATTGGGCACGGTGAATTTTAAAGAATTTCATATTTACCATTATGGAAACGATACTATCTGTATGTTTGTATTTCCAGTAAGTTGGAGTTCCCCAATAAATTAGAGGGGTGCAATTTTCAAGATCGTCTCTGAGCAAGAAAACTTCCAGTGAGACAGGCTTCCATCTCTAATCTTATTAATGTGCTAAAATTATACGCTAGTTCGTAAAGAAGAGCGAAATTTAAAGTTTTACAAACTGAATAAATTTTTAATATTAATACTGGCAAAAAGTAAAATTTACTTATACCTAACCCTGAAGGTATTTTAAATCTTATAACCTTTATCTTTCTAATTTAAAAAAAAATATATTTATTCAACTTTTCTATCTATTCAATTGGATTTATGAATTATTCAATCTTCGAAGTGTAAATAATGAATTGACCAATCAGCAAATAATAACAAACAATTAAAAGAGTAATTAAATTAGAAATTATTTACTTTAGTGGACATGATAGATGGATAGATGTTATATAGAATGAAATAACACATAATATTTGTTAATGATAACGTGTGTGTGTGTGTATATATATATATATATATATATATATATACAGTATATTTGTGTGTGTGTGTGTGTATCACACTAATACATTAGCAGTAGCTATATTGTTCATGTAGTATCATGGAACTATTCACAAACCGTAGTTCTTAAAACATAGTTAATAAGAGATCTGCCCGCCTAAATAACTTGGTTTTAGAACTATCATACGAGTAGATATTACATTTTTTAATTAAAAAGATAACAAATTAGAATACGTGAAGTCAGTATAGAATTACATTTTATAGCGTAATCATAAAACTTCTTGTACCAACGTAATCAACCCGAGATAAAAAATGTATTGATTTCAACAGTCGGTTTATTTGAATACAAATACTAATGAAAACAGGCATTTTGTTCAATTATCGATATTTTTTTCGTGTAATATTTATTTTAAGAAAATTTCAGTTTGTTAAATGTTAAATGTAATCCAAATTAGTAATTAATTAACCTTAGTTAAACATAAGAAAATTTTATTTAAAGATGAATTTGTAAATAAAAGAACCAAGAAACAAAAGAGAGATGTAAAAATATGAAATACACTGAACAATTTGTGATCGTCAAACCACTGATCAGAATTCAACTGGCATTTTGCACCAACTGTCTGTGAAATAAAGCGTGCAAATTGGGTCGGTGCGACATTTTTCACAGCCACACAATTCTTTCTAACTCATAATTCACTACCCTGTTTGAATTATAACACCAAACGATTCTATTTTATCACAAAATTACATTTAAATCATACACATAGTATTCGACTTAAAAAATGGAAAAATTAATTTTTGTTATAAAATGTGAATAACAGAAAAAGATTACGGTCCAAATTTACAAATAATAAAATAATTAATTTAAATATTTAATATGATATAGATTATTTTTAGTTATGAGGTTATTTTTTCAGAATTTGTACTATAGAATTTCTACTATACGAATTTGTCCTATAGAATAATTTTCCTACAAAATTAAAACACATAGTTTTAAAAATCAAATGTAGGATCTGGTTTATCAGGAACTTTATAGGATTAACGCCCGCACTATTATTGACATAATCCTTATCACCATTATAAACAATTTAAGAACAATAATTTTTATGGTTAATTTTTTAACCAATTTCCAAAAAGGGGATGTGTTAATTAAATCCGATATATATTGCTTTATTTTTATTACTAGTTTTTTTTCTTTAATATACTTTCAAGCGTAACTCTTTTGTTTAGGAACGATTCTTAAAAAAAAAATAAATAATAAAAAAAAGTAAAAAAATTACATGTGACTATTTTTTTTATTTCATGTCTTTCTGATGATTTTATAGTTACCTCCAGACAAATTAAGAGAAGATTTAAAAAAAAAAATTAAATATCTTTATAAACGATTTGAGAATATTCTTATCTGATAATTATTTTATCATTTTTTATTATTTATACTTACAACAAAATATTTTATAGCTTGAAATTTTTTTTTTTATATTCAATTATTGTACTATATATAATTCCAAGTGGAATTTTATTAAAACGAATGGGAAATTGTATGGTAAAAAAAATACAAAAATATTATATTCCCATGTTTTAGTATCTGGGAAATAGCTTCCTTTATGTTCCTTTTCTTTTTTAATGACGATGCAGGTTTTCGCCTTTGGGTTTCTTTCAAACTGTTTGTTTTTATGAGAATAATCTGTTTTTTTAAGTCTATTCATATTAAAACTAAAAAGCTTAAAAAGATATTAAAATTTTCCAATCTCAGTAGCTGAGAAGATATTGTTGGCATTTCGTGCAGAGGTCCTGGCCTCGAATCTCGGTCTGGCAAGAAATTTTTTTATACGATACCAATTTCCATCGAACTATAGCTCGGTTGATGCCTATATTCATAAAAAAATTACAATTATGTTTTTTTTTTAAATGAAACCGACTTCAAAATGCGTTAAAATGTGGTAAATAATTTGTCCAAATATTTATTTAATTCCTTAGACCACGTTTTTGATTCGGCGCCTGCTTCTACAAAATTAATTTCGAGATATAATGTAAATTTGTTCCACAATATTATAATATGTATACTTCGCAAAAACCATTACCGATATACATCAGTAGAATTCAAATTTATGCTTTGGTTGCATTTCCGTTAGCGATTATTACGTTTTTTCTTTACATATCATCCATAGGTCCATTCAAGTATCACATAAGTATGATCACGTATTTTGGCGTAAATTCAAAACTAAATTATTTTTTACTTTTTAGCACATTTTGATATCGATTTCATTTTTTTTTTTTTTTTAATAATTATTTCATAACTTTCTATATCTGATTAATAACAATGAGTTATTCAGCTGAGTTAATGTGTTCTTCTTTGGTGATATAATACAGCTATCTCCAATCAAAGGCCATTGGGGTTTTGTTCAACCTCCTTCATGTGAAGCAGAAATAAATCTGTGGCATCAGTTTGCATTCCATTCTGACTTTCTGTTTTTTCTTCCAAAAGTAGGAATTTTTTTTTTTTAATCTATTAGAAATTTTATTTTATTATCCTGAACCAATCGATTCATTGAAGTCTGATAATATAAAGAAATCTCTGCATTGAAAAATTATGTATTTAATAAAGATGAGACAAACAAATGACATAGAGGTTCATTGATTTATTAAATAACTTGCGTTTAGGCGAAATTACTTATGGCCAAACTTGGAAATGCTTTACGAAAGAAGGAGGGTACCTTTAACCGCCGAAAGACGAAAAAATGTTTTTTTGTCAATTTTAAGACGGATTTTTTTTTTTGTGACTAAAAGGTTTTTTCAACATCTTGAGATGAGATTGTGTATTTAAAATCCATTCCGTTTTATTTAACAGGCATACATTTTCTTTAGAGACAATGTCTTAAGTTTTTTTTTTTTTTTTTTAGTCCGGGTGTTCAGGTTAAAAAAGGCTCCCTATATTATAAATAATAGTTTATTGGCAAACACTTACATAATAATAAATAGAATGTTTTGAAAATGACATCCATTCAGTTCTATGTACTTGTCAACATTTGACCATGTTCCTGGCTACCCTTGTTTGGTGTGCCCTGTCTTATTTCCTGGATGGCATTGATAATGTGAGTCTTAAATTCCAGCAGGATTTGTGAATTTCTCCAATAAACCATTTCTTTTAAGTAGCAATTACTTAAAAGAAAAACACCGCGAAAAGCAGCTGCATTGATTGATTTCAATAAGATTTATGTCAGTCGGATTAATAGGCAAAAAGTTATGCGCGAAAAGACATTAAAAAAAAGATATGAGTCGAATACATAACCTCCTTTTTTAGTCAGTTAAAAATATAATAAAATTATATTTAGCAGTTCTTGTTCTTCAAAATCATATGATTTTTTTTTTTTTAGAATGAAGTTAAAAATTCATTATGTAAAATCAATGTGATTTGCTAACACTAACAAATTAAGTTTAGATTTTTTTTGTATAGAAACTTAATTTTCTTCTTCACTATAATAGTGTAGAGTAGAAGCAATAGATTTTCAACCGACATTGAAAAGGGGATATCGAGGCATAAATGGTTCTTAACTTTTGGAATCAGAGCGACTAAAAGTTGAAGAAATAAGAAAGAAAACAAGATTAGAGAGAAGAGTGTAACTTGCTCAAGTGACCTAATCACCGCACTGCTTCATCCGCTTCATCTTTCAACTTGTTTACTCCCTCGAGATGTTGTAGCGGCCTTAACGTTCCAAAGATATAAAGCTAAAATTTTATTGGCAATTCTTTTTTCCCTTTTTTAATGTATAGTTTTTCTAAAGATTTAGTTAATTTTAGTTTTTATAATTACGATATCAAATTGTTCTATTATTCTTGATTTATTTACTCTACTATTTCCTGTAATTATGTATTTTGAAGGGAATAAAAAATTGAATATCGCATAAACAAATTTAGTTGAATTTAAAGACCAAAAAATTCCATTCTGACTTTCTGTTTTTTTTTCTTGCAAAAATAAGAATTTTTTAAAAAATTTATTGGAAATTTTATTTTATTATCCTGAACCAATCGATTCATTCAAGTCTGATAATATAAAAAAGTCTTTACATTGAAAAATTATGCATTTTATACAGAGTACGAATATTCATCTTCTTTAATGATATTCCATTTAGGGTAAATAATTAAAAGGAAATAAATTCAAACTTCTATTTACTGATTAACTTTATTCCAATTAAGATTTAAATAACTGATAAATTCAGAACTATTTTTAATAACTTAGTTTTGCATTACTTAATGGTAGAAAATAGTTAGTAAAAAAAATTAGGGACGATAATTTGAATTTTTTCTACATTTAAATAACTTTTTTTTTAAAAAAAAGATAAATCTTTTATTTTGATCGGCAAAATAATACAATATATAAATCACGTCATTATAAGATAAATTATAAATATAAAAACTTAATTTATACAAAAAAGATAAATCTGATTAAAGTTAATTTTAATTGTATAAACATATGAATCAATTTTAAGTTATTCAACATACATTAAATATTTAAAATTACTACAAAATAATTCACAATTCAGAAAGTTTTAATGAAAATTATTTTGAGCATAAATTCCTTTATTTATGAACTGAATGCAGAAAAATTGAGTTTTTTTTATTTATTAAAAATTCAGCGACAGAATAATACTTTTTTCGTAAAAGAAAATCTTTTAACTGTATTCTATATAAATTAATAGACAGATTTTTCAAAAAATTCGGTAATTCATTAAAAATGGCAACGAAAGCAATATATTACCTTCTGTAAGTCGACGTATTGTGCAATACGAACTATATACAATGTTGTAAAAGCTGTAACTGCATTTATTTAAAAATGCAACCCTACCCTAAATGTAAAGAAAAAATTGCTTTTATCTTTAAGGCATAATTTTATTATTTACCAATTTTTGTTTTTAAGTAAAAATAACTTTAAAATGTTGAGAAATTGTTGGATCCTTAACTATGCACATATCGGTTCGAATCCGACTTCATATACACTATTTTTTTTTTTAACTATTTTTCTAATGTAATATATAAATAAATATATATATATATATATATATATATATATATATAGATTGATTTATTGATAATTATTAACCTCTGTAAAAATGTTTGAATTAAAATGAAAAGTACATAAAATTTTATTTCACTAATAACTTCTAAATTTTTTCTTTCTTTTTTTTATTATTAATATTGAATTATTATTTATTGCAAAAGATTTTTTATAATCAGAGGTTAATAATTATTGATTAATAAATAAATATATTGAAATTAAAAAAAAGAAGCTAAAAAATATATTTATATGAAGTCGGGACTTCGAACCGATGCGCCTACCCATTGTAAGATCCAAATATATCATTAATTAAAATTTTATTTGCCTTTAACTCTGGAACCAATGAAAATAAGTACCACTTATCGTATATCGATGAAAAGCTCTTAATGAGAGCTTATTACTGCATTTAATAAAAAGTCCAAAATCTAAATCTTTTGGATTTTGGGCTTTTTTTTGACACTTTTGATCCAGTCGATGCAATCAAAAGAGGAGATGCACAACTAGATGTTACAACAGTCCTAAATCCAAAATTTCAACATCCTACAGCTAATTTTTTTTTAGTTATGCGAGATACGTACATGCGTATGTATGTACAAACATCACACCGAAACTTCTTAAAATGGAATCAGGGATGATCAAAATTAATTTTTCCGTTGAAATCTGAAAACAGAAATTTTTCGCGATTACAATACTTCCTTATACTTCGTACAAGGAAGTAAAAACTGATAAAATTCATTTATTTATCGTCCAACTTAAAAATATAGTATTTGCTTGGAAAGAACGGTTACTTATCAAGTATACATTACATGTCTACATTAATTTTTAAAATAAATGTACTCTACACATTGATATTTCCGATTCTACGATATTAAATGAGTAATAGATTTATAAGATTACAGATTGATAAATTATAAAATGAGAATTAAATAAATAGTCATAAGTCACATGGGTGAATAAGGATTGGCACAAATGTATTGAAGAAGTAAAAGAAGAAAGGGACAAATATTGGCAAGAGATTGACGAGCTGGTCGGCCATTAGGCCGATTGCCAGATAGCTAAATATCTCCTGTACAAACCGAGTGAGTCCCCCCCTCCCGATCTCTCACTGGAATCAATGTAAAGCTAGTGAATCCACCGCAGAACAATTACTACCCTCATTGAAACTTCTTGCATAGCTTTTCCTCAACTTAAATATTAAATATATTTTTAGTTTTTTGACGATTTGTTTATATTAAACTATCAATCAACTAATATAATTTCAAAAATTTAGTAACAAATCAAAAAGTTATTATTTTAGATATAAACAAAAAATGAATAAATTCAGTTTTAAACAAGTAATAAAATAATACAAAAATATATAGTATTTTTTTAAAAACTAAATATTGACAGTAATAATAACAAACTCTTGGTTTATCTTTTAATTTTAGTTGTAATTTGTAAGATGAGGCGATGTTGATTGTATGCCTTTTTGTTTTATTTATTTACTATTTTTTATTGTGAAAGGTTTTTTACGATGACATTGAACCTTCTAGAACTCAATTTATGGTTATCTCGGTAAACCTGCATAATTTAATATTTATACCGTCATATAAAATCAGTCACTTGCTGCTTTGATCCATCGCTTCATTCTTTTCTTTCTGCTCCATCTTTTAATGTTATATATTTCTTATATATACACCTTTAATATCTCTAGTTTATTCTTTCGTATGTCTTTCTTTTATTAGAATGATATTACTTTTGAAGAAGGCCTTCACCATTCACCTTTCTGATATTTCTATGATCTACGTTTTACTAATAAAAAGTGTTTCATTCCATAAAAATACTTTTTTTTATTTCTTTCGGATTTCTAAATTTACTTTATTAATTTAGAAAATTTCTTAGCGGTCTATTAGTAAAACCAATACTAAGTTAAGTTTTTGAAGCTTTTGAAAGGTTTTTTCGGATTAAAGACCACCGTGGAAAATTAGTAAATTAGATGAATAATTTTTACTGGTCTGAGTAATATTCATATGTGTAACCCCTTAGCTTTATAGGAGATCATCAACCTCTGAGCTATCCAAATGTACGAGCGTAAAGTTACAAAAGCTCATAAAGTTTAAAAAATGACACATCAGTTATTTTACAACTATGAAGAATAAAATGTAGGAGCTATAAAAATAAGAGTTTGTTAAATATAATATTAAAAAAAAATCGGCTGAAACTTCTCTATAGAACTTACGGAATGATTCACGTAATGTTACCGGCACTTTCTGAGATTATTATACTAACAAAAATAATGAAAAAAGTTCATATAAACATGGGTCCGAAAATGATCCGTCAGCGAATTACGGCTAGCGAAAGATTTCTCCCTGATTTCTTGGCAAAAAGTAAAATAAACCGTACTGAATTTTAAGAACAAAAATTAAGGTGGTAAATCTATGACTTTTGATTTGAAAAATCTATAAAATAAGTGCAAGAACAATATATCCAATAGTTTTCATAATATCCGGAAAAAACGAAACTTTTTTTCTCTAAAAACACGTTTTTTTACGTTTTTAATACAAAAACTTTGTTAAATGAAGTAAATTCATAAAATTTATTATCAAAACTAAAAAATTTAATTCTGCATGTTTACATACAACTCCGTAAATTATATATATATATATGTACGGTAAAAAAAGTTTTATTTCTTAATTAAGTAATTTTATATTTAATTAGAGAATTAAATAATATAAACAATTAAAATTCACCTTACCAGCACATTATAATAATATCTTTTATTTTCAGTCAAACACATACAAATTACAAAAAAATAGTAGGCTTTAAACTAAAACTTAAA
>JAAAKQ030518998.1:6354-33658 GCA_010016005.3 Zanna intricata | reverse complement strand
CCCACTCTTCTTCTCCCGCGCCCCCTCCCCCCCCCCGCCCAGAACCGCCCCCAAACCAGAGCTGGGAGTTGGGTGGGGGGGGGGCGGGCGGGGGGCGCAACATCACCTCACCTCATCAGGAACTAAAATTTCTTCCAGACAGCCAGGACTCTGTCTTTTAATAATTCATGTCTATAATTAGAGGATCCCAAAGGGATCCACCCACCAGTACTCTCGTCTTTACGCCTCGCTTCTAATGAGGAACCCCCGAAGGGATCCCCCACCACAACACCTTTCATTAATTAATTTTATTAAGAATAGTTATCAAGTGCTGTGAGGAGTTTTTGGAAGAACATTTTGAAAGAACACTCAACAGGTAGATCTAAAACAAATGCTGAAAACAAAAAGAATTTGACTGTCTTTCCAATGAAATCCAAAACGTTCAGTTTGTGGAACTGTACTGATGTGTTAGTCGTTGACCAAACACCCCGAATGAGGTGGATTATCAGTTTGACATCTGCAGACTGTAAACGGTGCTTATATTAGGTTACATTAAGAGGTATAAAAAAATTTAGAAACATACTTTTAAAATTCTAAATATAAAAAAGTAAATTTAATTTAAAACCATGGGGTTCTTTTACATACACCTGGCATATATGTTTATAAAAAATCTCTTTTGGCACACTGGAAATGCAGGTAGATTTTACCGGGGCTAAATAAGGGATAAAAAAGATTTCCACCTTAAAGTTAATATAAAATTCAAATTTACTCATTATGACAATGGTTGCATGTGAAAGAAGTTTCACATGTTTAGCATACAACAAGTCCCATCTTCTTACAATTCTAGCAACATTTTGGTCATCATCCCTTGCCATAAGGGTTGGTCATATCAAAAATTATTTCAGACAAATGTTTTTGGTAATATTTAGAGGACTAATGACCACTTTAAACCGATTCAATACTGTGCCTATTAAGGAAGATATGATTATTTTTTACTTCTAAACTCCATTTTTCCACCCCCTGAGCCAATGGTCAATGATATCAAAAAACCTTACTCAGATAAGTTTTAGGTCCTTATCCAAAGAATAACAGGACGTTTAAACGAATTTGATATTTTATTTAATAAGAAAGTTACAGCAATATTTTGTTTTTTCAAAAAATTTTGGATTCTTATATTTTATGTATCAATTTGAAAGTGATTGGCGCAAAATTACGGCAGTTATCGTGTCCACAAAAAAAAGAAATAAATATATAAACTTTTGAAATGACGGTGATTTTGGAGTCTGAGGGATGCAAAAAATCTGTCAAAATTTTCCAAAGTCGAATTGTGGTATCCATTACAATAGGTAGCTTTCTTATGAAATCTACCTAACAATCAGAGTTTATAAGTATAAACTCATAGAGGCACAGTACATCTACCTAGGATGTGTGAAGTAGAAAAAAGTAGAAAAGCAGTTGCAGGTCCAGCAATCCATCTCCACCTAAGGTGTCAACTGAGGTTTCTAAACACTGATGAGTAATAAAATGCTTAATTAAAACAAAACATATTATTAGTATATATATATATATATATACACTAATATATTATACTAATAATATATAAAATAATATATATTTACATAAATATATATTTTTTAATTACCTGAATTCTTCCATCCCTGGCAGCAGCACCATGTTCAGTAATAGTCTTAACAAATATACCTAATTTTTCAAGACCAGCGTCTGCACCTACTCCCATTCCAATGATACTCAGTCCAAGACCTTCTGGTCCTTTCAGCAGTTCCACGAATAGCATATCCAATTTTTCTACTCTTTTTTCTAATTCATATTCAGCAGATGCTGCAACTGGATCTACATCTTCATTTCTTCTGTCATATTCACTCATGGAAAATGTGCTATAGACCTACATAAAAAAACAAAAAGAAAGATACATAATTACTTAAAAGGTTTCTGAAAATAACTGAAGTTAAGATACTGAAGCATCTGTTCATTTGCACTATTCTAGATATTTTTTTTATATCTTACAAAAAATACTGGTTTGGTAAAAATAAAAAAAATGTAATATTTGCTGGAAAAAAACACAAGTTATTTAACTATAATTATTACATTGATCCCCAACACAAATACAAACATTACAAAACCTGTTTAAAATATTCACATAGTACAACCCCACTGTTATGAGTTGGCCATATGACCTTCTGATCATGGTGGAAGGAAGTATTTCTCTTTCTCCATACTATAGTAAATAATTTCAGTTAAAAAAATTAAATAAGTCTTTGCACTAAGTAATCCTTAACAAAGAATTAAAAATTTGTTTCCTAACACACAAATTATATACAAAATACAATTACCGCACAACTCACAAACCTCACATGGAGGGCAACTAAAAAATTCTAAATGGAAACATAGTGTTGTGACAAATCATTTTCAAGAGCTTTGAAAGAAACATTTTGATGTAAAAAACTTTAGGCTATAAGAATCCAACCAAAATGGATTTAATATTTTTTACAGTTAGTTTCAAAAGTGTCTATAGTATACCCTACACCAGTATATATGTATATAGTGTATACTGGTGAATAGTAGACCAGTAATAATCAGTGGTCTCTTACTGAAAAATGGACAGTTTTGAGGTAGAAGCATTTACTAAATTTTTTTGTTGTTGTGTTATTTGGTTTATTTAGTATGTTTTTAGTATAGAATAAACATTTATTCAATCAATTACTTTATTATTTGATGCAAACTCTTTCCAGTAAGTCACATTTTATATTTGAAAACATGAAAAATCCCACAGTATTAATCTGTATGGTGAATTTGGAAATAATTTATATAACAATTTTTGTAATTTTGCTTGTGCAATTGCTTTTTGTATGTGGGTAAATTACAATGCTGAAAAAGCATGTTCTTCTTTCTCAAATATGATTGCAACACTCTAGCACAATGCTCAATCAATCTAACAACACTGCATACTATTCTCCAGATGGTTTTCCTTTTTCATGATTACTGATTAATTATTATTATTATGCCTTATTGCATTCCAAAAAAATAGTTGCTGTAATCTTTCCAACCTATACAATAGCTTTTATTTTCTACAGAATACTTCTACTTTTGTTTTAACAGACAACTTGTTTTGACACTTTAGGTAATAAAAGGTACAATTACTTGGCGTTGTTTACATATTTTGATTTGTGTTCTAATTTCTTTTCTGTTGGTTTATTTTAATTTTAAAATTTTATATTGTGTGTGTTTATTGTAAAGCTTCAACAAACAAGTCTGGGAGAAAAAAAACAAGTTGGTGGTGCCCCGACTGTTCAGTTCTGTTGTGCTTACCTACTTGCTTCAAATTGTACCAAACTAGGGCTAATTAACATATGTAAAAAAAAAAAAAACTTAACAAAACTAACGTAAATATATTTAGAAACTATGTCAGTGAACTATAGTTGTAGAATTAAATGAATAATAAATATTAGAGTAACAATTTTTTCACTGATTTTATTTTATGATTGATTATTTGTGTGAAAAAGTTCTGAAAAATGAATAAATGTTTCATAACTAGTTTTACATTTATTCTTCTTCTTCTTTGGTTATCAATCCTAAGATTGGTTGACAGCAGTTCTCCATGTGAGTCTCTTGTTAGCTTTCCTTTTTAATTTTTCATATGAATTACATCCAATGTCCTCCTTAATCTGTTGCATACAATTTAATCTGGGTCTCCCTCTGTATCATTTTCCCTCTACACAGCCCTCCATTATCACTTTAACCATGCCATCATGTCTTAAAATATGTCCTATTAGTTCCACCCTTCGCCTCCTTATATTCTTCCAAAGCTCTCTCTCTTCCCCTATTCTCCTCAACACCTCTTCATTTGAGATTTTATCCACCCACTTTATCTTCAGCATTCTTCTAAAACACCACATCTCAAAAGCTTCCAATCTTCTCTTCCCTTCAGTGCCAATAGTCCATGTTTCGCATGCATACAGTGCTACACTCCAAATGAATACATTTATTATAAATTTTTATTTTTTTATCACTTGAAAATGTGAAATTTTATATTTTTAAAAGAAGTATAAAATGTGATAATGTATGGTGATTACAAAAGTTTTGTATGTTTGTTGACTAATACTGTGTGCTGTCACTATTTTTATTTTTTTGAAATTTGAAGGAAATATAGATGCAGACAATTTTATTTTTCTGTAAGTTATCTATTACAAATATTTTAATCACTAATGATAGCTCATTTCTTTCTTTTTCTAGTGATATAACATATAATACGTTATGTATATGCACTAGCTTACTATAATTTTTTTTAGACATCTGAAAAACACCAATACTTCCAGTCCAGTCACGTTATTAAGGTTTAAGTCTGAAAGTGTTAATGGAGCATTATGCAAAAAATAACATTACACAGCTCTTTAATGATATATTTAATTAAGACTTTTAAAACCTAAATATTCTTGCACAATAAAAAATTTTCAATTTAAAGAAGAAATTGATTACTTTAATGAGTGTAATAGATTAATGTCGTTAAATTTTGACAGAAAACATGAAAATGTTGGAACTGTTGTTATTCATTATGCTATTATCTATTGCAATTTTAGATAATTGTAGAACAGCCTCTATAATATACTTTCTTTAAATCCTTATTATTCTCTATGTACACTGATTCCGTGAGTCATAACATAGATGAGGGAATAGAATTATTTTAAATGTACATTTAAAGTCCATTAATAAAAAGGAAAGATAAGGCAACAATGCATCACAAACTCTAGTGAAATCAGTGAATATAATTTCTGTTATAAAGAGTCAGAAAAAAGTTTAATACAGCAGTGACTAAACTGTCTGTAATTAAAGAATACACAACTGCTGACCTATTCAATAAAAATACAATTATAACATTTTTTAAAATAATTATAAATCTGTAGAAGATAAACAGAATTTAATTTATCCTAGAAACTAAATATGTTTTCAAACTTTAAGAGTAAAATTGTAATGTTTACTAATAACTGATGGTTTTAGCAATCAAATTGTCCAGTTTAACTCTTTTGAAATTTTACTACAATTCAATATTGGATATATACAAGATGTGGCCCAAAAAATGTTGACCTACTTTCAAATCTCTATGCCAACGTTCATAGTAAACTCTGTGAGGTACAAGTGTAACCGTAACTTCTCCCGAATTAGCCAGATGCCACAGTTATCAATAACGTATCATAATGTATTATCAATACATAATTTAGCAATACCAGTACACGTATACTCAACATGTATTATCAATAAAAGTATCATAATGTATTAGTTCATGTACAGTGCATTTTTGTTTAGAGTGCATCAGATTTCTTCTATTAGCTGATGTTTTACAGATTTTGTAATAGCTGAAAATGATGGAGACATTAGATCAATGAACTTACATTAAGTTTTTCTTCAAACTTGAAATTATGAAGAAGATCTTTGGAAACGAGTGTATGGGCAAAACACAAACAAAAGAGTGGTACAGGCAATTTAAAAAATGGCTGTACATCTGTTGACAATAATCAACGTTTTGGCCAACCTATGACCACAATAACACTGGAAAATGTTGAGCATGTGCGACTTGCGAATGAAAAAGATCACTGTTTGATTGCGCACGAACTAGGAAGTAATTTTGGAATTCTGAAAACAAGAGTTTGGAAAAGTTTAACTGATAATTTCGAAATGACTTGCATTTGTTCAAATTCATTCCAAAATTGCTTTTGGTAGAACAGAAAAAACTTCACTTTGAAGTTGCTCAGATAACTTGGAAACAGTCGCTAATGATGAAAATGTGCTTAAAAAGATAATTACTGGTGACAAATCATGGGTTTATGGTTATAATCCTGAAACAAAACAACAGTCTTCACAGTGAAAGCTTCCATTCGAGCCACAATAAAAAAAAGCACATCAAAGTTGGAGGAGTAACGTCAAGGTAATGTTGATTATTTTCTTTGATTATGAAGGCATTGTGCATCATGAATACGCTCCAACAGGTCAGATGATTAACAGTGAATTTTTCCTTCAAGTATTGAAAAGATTGAAGATCACAGTGAGGAGAGAAGAAAACGGCTGCATTTTTTGGCAACCAGAAACTGGCTTCTTCATCACGATAATATGCCAGCACATTCATCAAACATTGTGCAACAGTTTTTTTGCAAAACACTAAATTAGGCAACTTTGCCAGCCTCCACAACTTTAGTCCCTTACAACTTTTGGCTGTTTCCAAAACTGAAAATCCATTCAAAGGGCACTATTTTCCTGAATTCCAGAACTGTTTCAGAAATTGGAAAGACAGATGGGAGCGTGTCGTACATTCAAATGGGGATTACTTTGAAGGATGCCACAGGCCAGATGACAAAGAATAACGTCAGTGCAGTGAATTCAAAGTAGGTCAGGTTTTTTTTTTGAGGCACACCTCATATATGTAAATATATTTTGATTTTATAAACAGTAAAATACTATATTATGTAACACAGATGTTATAAAAAGCTTTTTCAACTTTTATAAACATATTTTTTCTATATGTTTTTGCACCATAAAATCACTTAAATTAATTGCCTTCAATGTTATGATTTGTTTGGTGGACTGGTAAAAAAATCATAATAAAAAGAATAAAATATTAATCCCTAATAAGATTCTATAATTTTTCTCTTGATTTTTTAATAGGAAAAACTAGTGCATCAATAAAATTAAATGAAACCTTAATAAATAACTTAAATATTATTTTAAAATTATACACATTCGAAAACACAAAAAAAAACATTAAATAACAATAAAAATTCTAAATAGGATACCTTGATAGGTCCGCAGCTAAAAGTAACCTTAGTATTTGATTTAATCAACAATGAAGCATCATCATCAGATTCAGATTCAGGTAAACCAGGAACCTCCATCCAAAAATGACCATCTTCAAAATAATGGACACCACTCTCTTCAAACACCTAACAAAAACAAACAATAAATATTAGTCTATACGCATTATTAACACATTTTTTTAAATTTTTTTATTCATAATGATCACTAGTAAGATAATTCTGAAATAAACACTACCATTATAAAAAAAAAATATATATTTTAAATAATATTTACTACATAAATTAATAAAAAAATTGTAAAACTTGTTAAATTCAGTAACATTTCCACACAATTGTTAATCTCTTTATCTGTTTAGCCTCTGGAACTACCGTAAAGTATTACTTCAGAGGATGAATGAGGGTGATGTGAATGAAGTGTAGTCTTGTACAATCTCAGGTCGACCACTACTGAGAAGTGGGGTGTACAGTTAGTACAGTTAAGTACAGTTAACACAACTGTTAACTGTAGCTCAACGGTAATCACTAAATTAAAACTGGTGTGATAAACTGGGAATATGAAAAAAAAAAAAATATTTTTTGATTTTCACAGGATTTAGATAAAAATGACAGTTGCTTCAATACACAGCATCTTCCTCAGATGTAATGTAAAGAATACTAAAGCTTAAAAGTTAGATACAAAGCTCAAAGTAAATATATATTATAAAATCACTGTTATTATATAGTAAAATGACAGTCATCATTAATTAAAATAAGTAAAGTTATAAGAAAGTTAATAAATTAAATAAAATGTCAATAGTATGTTTTTGATTGTTATAAAAATAACAATTTTAATTTCATTTTAATTATAATCATACATATATATTATATACACGGTTACAAATTCATAGTTTTAAATAATCACTGAATATGGAGTAATTATTCTGAAAGCGCTTGGATGATACATCATAGGATATTGTTGGTAAGTGGGATATATTGTTTATCTAATTATAATAATACTAACGGTGCCATATTGAGAAAATTGAATCTAAATCATTTTAGTAATTGCATGCATACATCTACGCAGTCCCTAATCAAAACCATCTCAATGTGTCATTAAATAATATGAATTCATAATAAAAAACATTATCTATTGTTTAACCCCCCCCTCCTTCCTTAAAAAGATACCTTTTTATAATCGCCACAGCGTATTAAATTTAATTAGAATTTACAAGGATGGATCAATAAATACCCATGTTTGAAGACAAGTAGCATGGTTGAGGAAAGTTGGCTTTACTACAGTATACTACCAATCTATCAAACATACAACTGATTTCATACTGATTCATATGTTAGTTTTTATCTGACAGTCATTTATATTAAACATTTGGTTTGTTTTTCAATACAATGGAAAAAGAAGAATCTATAACTGATTTTTATTTTTGGATGGAAAAACATGTGAAGAAATAAAAGTGAAGTTAAATTTTGTCTATGGGGACCTTCACCATCTGTGAGATATTGATTTAATGAATTTAAAAGTAGCCATATATCTGTTTTTGATAAGCAGTGCCGAGCAGATAAGGTTACTGAGGAAATCGTTGATAAGATCTATGAAGTGATTGTTGCTGATCGCCACATGAAGTGCACGAAGTAGTAGAGGCCTTAGGTGTGTCATACAGAGTAACAATAAACATTTTACATGATAAGTCAAGAATGAGAAACCTGTCAGCCCAAAGGGTGCCGTGATTGCTCACTTTGGACAACAAACAGATATGGCTGTCAACTTCGAAGTGGTGTTTAGACCTCTTTAAGCAATATCTGCAGGATTTTTTACGTCAAGTCATCACCAATGATGAAACCTGGATCCATTACTATATGCCAGACACCAAATGACAATCAAAGCAATGGGTTTTTCCAGGTGAATCTGCTCCAAAGAAGGCCAAGACAGTCCCATTGACAGAAAGTTCATGGCCACCACAATTTTTTTGGGATGCAAAAGGAATAATCCTCATAGACTTTCTGGAAAAAGGAAGCACAATCATGGAGCAATATTACAATGAATTATTAAGACAGATTCAATGAGAAATTGAAACAAATATGGCCCCACTTGGCAAAGAAAAAGGTGCTGTTTCATCACAACTACATAACCATCTTACTTATCCGGAATTGTAGCGGCCAAATTGCATGAATTACGCAACAAATTGCTGCCGCATTCATTATACTCGCCCAATCTGGCTCCCAGCAACTTCTACCTGTTCTCCAATATGAAAAGATGGTTCACAGGAAAAAACTTTGGCTCAAACAAATAGGTCATCGTCAAGACATAAGCCTATTTTGAAGAGTTTGTAAAATTATATTTTTTAGAGGATCTAAAAAAATTGCAGGATTGTTGGGAAAAGTGTATCCTTCTAAAAAGAGAAAAATAAAAAAAGTTTTTCTGAAAACTTACATTTTCATTCCTAATACAGGTACTTATTGATCTGCCCATGCATTTAAAATACATATCGTAGTGGGAATAACCTACAAAAAACTAATCATATAAATTTTTAGATTTAAACTATTATGAATTAGACTTTGTTATGAGAAAGAATGTAAATTTTGTACTACATAAATTCTATATTAAAATACCTCTCTTGTAGGTTCAGGAACATAACCCTGATAACTATCATCATCATCTTCATCTGCATCATCATCTCGTTCTTGTTTATCACAGGTACGTGATGAACTATCCAAATCATCCAAACTATCACGCGACCCTAAAAGTCCTGACTCTGAACCTGATTGTGAACCAAATTGGCTGGATACAACAGAATCTTCCATTGTTGCTGTTGATCCTATACGGCCAATACTGCCAGACATCATTGAATCATCCATTTTTTCACATGTTAACCTTTTAAAATTACACACAAAAAGAAAGAAATAAAACTACAACTATATATGATGCAATAACACAACATTATTGATTAAGTTTCATCATTGTTATTTATAAACCTACATTTAAACAAACAAAAAATCAAGATAATTTTATTAGAAATTCAGTGTAGCATAATAACAAATATTATTACCTACAAACAAAATAAAATTAATTATATATTTAATTCTACTGGACATACAGTAGTTATAATTATTTATCAAAATATGAAGAATCCACCAAAATTAATTAAAAATCTATTTTACTTTCCTTCTATTAATTTCCTTCTGGTTTAAAATAATGAATTCAAGTTTCATTATAAGTTTCATCAATTTTAACGTAATTTTGAAATTAAAAACCAACTAAAGATACAAGATCCTGAAAAAATTGATTCTTGGTATTAATTTTGCAAGTTAACTTATCTCTTTAACTGCGTTGTGGTGATTTAAATTTCATTTATAAATGTATAATTTATACACAAAATATAAAAGTTCTCCCAGAACTTTCATAACCTATTCTATTCATGAAAATAATAGAAAAAAATTCATTTTAAAACTGTCCTAAAATGCTTCATTTGTGAGTTACAGCTTGTGAAAAATTTTGCTCAAATTTCAGCTACCCTGGTGAAATGAATGAGGTCATATTGAAACTTATAAAATGTTAATAAGGGCAGAATTAGAGATTTCTTATGGTTTTTGACCTGCAAAATTGAATAAAATAAGAACTGTATCTGCAGTAGTATTTGGTAAATCTAAGGTGAAAACAAACAAACGGGTAAAAACCCTGTTTTTTATGTTTGATGTTCAATAACTTCGTTAAATGGGTAATAAACACACAAAACTTGTAGAGGATTTAATTTTTTTTAAATTGTGCGTATTAATTGAATAAAACAACAAAACTAAGTTAGAAAAAGTGAAATTTATTTAGCAACAGTACACTAGAACAAAGTGAAATTGGTGTTAAATTATAAGTACTAGTTAATAATAAGTGTTCAAAAATGAGCAAAATATCTGAAGCATACCAAACAAGGAAATAATTTCTCTACTCAAGAATTTAAAGAAAAACAAACACAGTTTTGTTAATTAATAACAGTTTTTTTTTTTAATACAGAAACACAGAAAAAACAAAAGTGTAAATAAATTATTCGATTCATGGAACTTCTGAAAACTAGTGTACGTAATTTGTCAGAAGATACAACTAAACATTTCTTACCAATATGATATTTAGATATGACTGGGTTCATAATCTTTGGAAGTGTATTCCAGGAACAAAAAAAAATTCAAAGCAAACAAAACCAGGACCAAATCAGAAAAATCCGACCCCAAAAAATCCTATCCCGGATTGCGTAGTGGATATATTTTCTGACCCCCCCACCCCCAAATTGCCCCCCTTACTTTGGCCGTGTGGGTAGTCGATTCCAACTGTTTTTGGATGCAGAAGACGATAGTACAATCTATTTTCTTGTCCCACATCGGTAGAGTGTTGTCTCGCTCCCCAGTGAGGTCAAAAAGTGAATTTACCACCGAAGATACGGAAGAACATATGGAGATGGCGACCACTAGTTCGGAAACTCTGAGTAAGGAAGCTTCAGAGAGAGGTGATCGTAGACCTAGAGGGGATAGAAAGAGGAGACATCCTCCCAGCTCAGACGGAAGTGAGGATGAGGAAGAAATATTTATGTTCATAGATAGACTGGAGGAACTGGCTGGCATTCTCCACTAGAACATTGACAAGAATACCAAAAGGGAGGTGAAGCAGATGGAAACAAAATTGTATGGCCTCACCAGGCAGATCTTCGGTTTCAAGTCACAACTCCTATCTAGGAGAGCAACAGTCAGTACTTGCGACAAGTGTACACAAACAGCGAGGGCCATGTACAAGGAAAACATCAATAAAATATTACAGAAAGAGCTGAGCTCTTTCAAATTTTACAAGCTGGAAGAACTTCTAACTCGCAGGTGGCCGAAGGACGTGTTTCAACATGTGGAGGAGGTTGGTGAAGTCACAGTAGATACGGGAGACAGTCTGGTGTCGATAATAGACATGTCTGCTTTGGAAGGTTCATACTTTTCAAAGCTAGGCAGGAAGCTCCCCAATCTTAGAGCACTGGTTGGGGGCAACAAGCTAAAAGTAGGCCAATTACTGGCCTTTAAGCCTCAAACTGAAGTGTTAATTGGCAACGCAGTAATGGATGAGGTCAAAGCTCATTATGTCACAGTAACGGACGCTTGTCAAGAAATCAAAAAGCTTATCATAGATTTAAATTGTGGCCTGGGTAAACTGTAACAAAATGAAGTCAACTTTATGTTGTGTACACCAGGAGATAGCATCGGCATTTTAGCAAAGAAACTTACTGAATATGTTGGAAGAAGAAACAATTAGAGATCTAAGGTTCACACTGAATATTCACAGAGGTCTCAATCGACTGAAAGACTGTGGAGCCCCCCGACACAGACTGTAGCGATCAAGTCACTGGGCGGGAGTTTTGCTGATATACTTAAGACAGTTAAGCAAGGAGTAGAGGGCAAGTCACCAGAGATATTGTCCGTTAGGAAGAGCCAATCTGGAGAAGTCCTTATCCGAGTCAAGGATGAAGGGACCCAGTGTAAAATTGCAAAATTTTAAAAAGAGAATAGTGGAGACAGTCCCAGAGGTTCAGGTGTCAAGTATAAGGAAATATAAGATTAAGAGGGTTGTTATAAAAGACATCGACACCCTATCTACATCAGAAGATGTGACTTGGTGATGTGCCATCACCAAGATAACTGGGGTAAACGCTGAGCAACTAAATGGTATTACAATGCACAAATCTTTCAGCAGCACTAAGACTGCCACAGTCCTTTTGCCAATCAACGAAGCAGAAAAACTTTGCAAGGCTGGTCGAATAAGGGTTGGATGGATTTCATGCCGAGTTTTCTTGGGTGAGCAAGTATGCAAGTGCTACAGGTGTTGGGCCCAAGGACACAAAGCCACCAAATGTGAGGGACCAGATCGAAGCAGAGCATGTTACACCTGTGGAAAGGAGGGACATTTCAGGGTGGATTGCAGAGAAACTAGGCTAAGAAACTCACTGGGTGCCGGAGGCTTGGATGTGCCTAGACAACGCAATGACTAAGATCATCCTGATGAAAGCCAACAGAAGCGTCCTTTCACATGACCTAGTGGAGGAGATTGTGAGAGGGCATGGTGTTGATTTTGTTGTGACTAATGAGCGAACAGATCCACGGCAGCCATAAACACCTGGACACATACAGACACACAGGATGATGTCTCCGTGAGGAATTACTCGGGTACCTACACCTGGCGCTTTTACAAACGGGACAAGGACATTATTGTTATAGAATTAGCCAAAGCAATAATGGTAGGCGTCTATATCTAACCGAATTGTGAATATGAGGAATTCCTGCAGACCATATTGAAACTACAGAATATCATCATGGGCACTAATAAGATCATTAAGGTCGGAGATTTTAATGCCAAGACCACCGAGACTGGCAGCCGTCACACCAATTGCCGAAGCGAGGCACTGGCGGAATTGATGCAACAGACAGGTCTGCATTGCCTGAATGATTTCATGCTAACTTATTGTGCAAGAGGACATTCATCCGTTTTGGACCTGGTAGTCCAATAACAGATGGCTTTTGGACGACTATGGGATAACCGTGCTGGAGTAGGAAACCGCCAATGACCACCAGGCTGTCTTACTGACCATTACAGACCCTACACTAAGAAGGAGAGTGTCATGCAAGCCAGCAAGATTAACAGACGCCCAGACTAACAGAATAGTGGACAAAATCTACACAAGACTAGGATCAGAGCACATCACTCCGGAGACTTTATGAGACACGATTATAGACGAGATGAGCAGAATGATCAATTCACGTAGTCACGTAGACATACTAAGTGGGCATATTGGTGGACTGACGAAATCGGGATATTCCATAAAGTACTAATACGGTATAAACGAACGGCACAAAGGATTTGTAGAAATGATGAAGAGCTACAAATCGCATTAATGATGTACTGACTACAGCGCAAGAAATTAAATTTAGCCATCAAGGAAGCTGAAAAGGTCAAGTGGAAGGAACTATGTGCTGATCTTGACAACGACCCATGGGGACTGGTGTATAGGATAATTACCAAAAGATTGGGGAGAAGATTGCCTATACTCCCTAAACAAGATACCGAAAATGTCATGTGCAGGCTCTAACCTTGTGCGGAGGTTACACTACAGCCACCATAGATTTTGTCAGATGCTGCTTCACATTGAACAAAATCCGAACAGCAGTCACCAGGGTAAAGAACACAAGCAGTCCCGGACCGGATGGTATCCTTGCCACCGTTATTAAGGGTTTACTAAAAAAAATGCCAGGACAGATACTGTCTATGATTAATCAACTAGAGACAGGAACCTTCCCTATATGCTGGAGAACAGCTCATCCAGTGTTTATTCCAAAAAGGAATGGAGATGGTGGATACACAGATGTATGAACAATTTGCCTACTTAATACAGTTGCCAAAGTTATGGAAAGAGCATTGTGCAATAGAATACAGGTAGAAATAGACAACAATGGTGGACTACATGAGAACCAATTTGGTTTTGTAAGGGGTAAATCGGCTCTTCAGGCAATATTAAAGGTCATTACATGGGCAAGTAAGACAGTGAGAGGCATCCGGTGTACCAGGCACATCCCAGTGTTGGTGCTCCTGGACGTGCGAAACGCGTTTGGGTCGGTCCCTTGGGACATAGCCCTGAAATCATTAGAAGAAAGAAGAATCAGGAAATAATCTCCTCAAGCAAATGACGAATTACTTCAGTGAGAGATGGTCGCAAATAGAGACCCTGGAGGGCATAGTGATTGGAAATTGTGTGGTGGAGTCCCTCAAGGTTCAGTTATGGGGTCACTAATATGTAGTTTTTGATGGGGTTTTGAGGCTCCCACTGCCAAAAATGACTGAGATAATCGCCTATGCGGACGACTTGGTCCTCATGATTGCAGGACATGATGAGGAAGAAATTATGGCTCAAGGTAATCAAGCTCTTGTAACTATTAACAATTGGATGACACAGAACAAACTCAGCATCACACCAGAGAAATCTCAGCTTCTTCTTGTCTCAGGGAGAAGATTGAGTGACATAGCCCTGAATATACAGGGTACAAAGATTCCTGCAGTTAACAGCGTCAAATATTTGGGCGTTGTCATAGGTAAACAACTCAGCTTCATGGATCATGTTAAGTATGCGTACAA
This sequence comes from Zanna intricata, assembly GCA_010016005.3. Classification (NCBI taxonomy): domain Eukaryota; kingdom Metazoa; phylum Arthropoda; class Insecta; order Hemiptera; family Fulgoridae; genus Zanna; species Zanna intricata. The sequence continues at coordinate 18,721 of JAAAKQ030518998.1, read as the reverse complement.
AAGGGCTGAATTATCCACAAGATCCCTAAGGGGTTTAATGATGTTGCAGCAGGGGCCTAGAGACAGTAAAAGGAAAGTTATTATGTCCTCTGTGACATCTATAATCCTATATGGTTCTCCAATTTGGAACACCACAGTTAACAGGAAACATAATTTGAATAGGCTAATTAGTTCGCATAGAAGAACACTAATTGGCATCACATCGGCTTATAGAACTGTATCATACGCAGCGCTCTGCATACTGTCGAGGGTACCTCTGATCTATTTATCAATTAAGGAACGCTCATTAAAACACCAAGGGGTTGGCAGAATGGAGGCACGAGACATTATGTCATTCTGCGAATATGTGTTATGATGTAACACAGGCACACTCCTGTGTTACATCATAACACAGAAATGGTGCCAAAGGTGGACGACTTGAGAAGAGGAGGTGTGGACGAAGTGATCAATCCCGGATTTGAAGAAGTGGCTTGATTGCAAGCATAGGGATACCAGCTACCACATGACCCAGGTGCTTGCAGGTCACGAGCGTTTTAATTTGTATTTATTCAGATTTTGACAGAGAGAATCTGTAGTTTGCTTCTTCTGCAATGAGGTAGATACCCCTATGCATATGTTATTCAAATGCCCAAGATGGGATGCACAGAGGAGAGTTTCAGAGGTGAGACATCTTACTCCGGATTCTTTGGGTAGATACTTGATGTCCTCAGCAGATGCCTGGAAAGACGTTGAGGGGTTAGTCATTGGAATGTTAAGGGACAAAGAAGAGACGGATAGAGGGCAGGCAGCCCCACTCGGGAGGTGCAGTATGCCGAGGTGTGTGCCGTATTGATGATCGACTGGAGACTCTGCATCGCTCCCTCTCTGTGGCAAGGAGATGATATGACAAAAGAAGATAAAAAAAAATTTAGTCCCAGATCAAAAAGAGATTTAAGTTGCCCCTATTTTGAATTAACAATAAAGAGAAAGATACCTATTCAACTATCCTGTGTCCTGTGCTCTGTAGCATCCCATTGCAGAGAGTTGTTCCCTTGTGGGTTGAGTCATACTTAATTGGAGGTCCAACCCAGAGAGGACAAAAAAAAAAAAAATAATGAAAAAAAAAAAAGGTTCAAATCAGGTGCATGTCTCAAGAGGGCATTCCTTATTTATCTTGATGTTACAAAGTAACATCATGAAAAGTTTTCTAATGGGCAAATATTAGTGAATGGGTAAGAATATGCACAATCCATGCAGTACACTTTTCGGGATTATAGCTAGCATCCTCTAACTCATTGCATAAATAACTCATTGTACGTAAATAACATACTTATTATGTATTACTGAAAATGAGTAATTTTTAACAGAATTATGCTCCATCTATTCATTTTGTTTACTAAGACAAATAAAATACAGGAAAATATCAGATACCACGTTAAATAAACAAGTGATGCAAAGGTTTCCAGCAGAACGTCTCATCAACTACTTTTATCTCAGGTATCAGACAGCTAGTTACAGATAATTCTCCGTTTTTTTTTTCTTTCCGAGTTAAAATTTTAAATTAAAATATTCACTATAAGCCACATCATTAATAATTTCCTAAATGTATTTATATTGTTAGTCTTTTATTAATCTTTTTCCTATATACTTTTTATTAAATTCAATCATTCTAAATTTCTTCAAAATAATGTTGACATGATCTCTCAAGGATTTTTTTAAAAATAATCCTACCGCAAGCAAGTATCTATTTCTCTGATCCAAATTATCTGGAAATATCATTACACCATATTTTATCAACCCATCTAATTTTTCTGCAATTTACAGTATTGTAACAATATATTTCAAGAGCCTTCCTTTTTTTGGGCATTCCTTTCATCCATATTTCATAACTATAAAAAAACATGATGCTCTTTAAAATTGTTATAATTTAAACTCTTTAATATACATAAATTTTATAGAGTATAATTATATAATTTTTATATTCTTAAAGAGTTTAATATACATTATTTAAATTTATAAATAAAGTTTTGAAAGATGAGCGATATAAAATCAATACTCAATGTAGAACTACCCATCGTACAATCAGAAACTTTCAGGCTGAAAAGTTTGCAATTTTTTAAATTTGTTAGATAAAAGAATACTTTTTTCCAGCCAGAAAGCTCTACTTACTTTTGTTACGCTACTTTTAAGTTTCCTTATTTTGTACATCCTTTTTAATTTTAGAATCTAAAAACCAAAACTTTTCAAGTTCTGATATATTATGTTTTCTCATCTTAACCCTTTGCGCTCTTTTGGCTTGCAGTGCATGCCAAGATGACTTCTCCGTGCGCTCTCCATATTTTAGAGGTTGCTGTCCTGAGAACATTTTTCCTGCATTGCAGGTTACAATTACTTATGTCATTAACTCTCTCTACATTGTGACATTGTTGTGCCCATCAGCTCTGTTTCAATTATGCATCACTTACACAACTGATGTTAGATATCTATTCAAATGTACAAGTTAATTTAATCTTAATGTAACTGTAATTAAGGATCATGTTTTATCTTAGTATTTCTATTTTAATTCTATAACAAAATTACTCTATAGCTATATTGTAAGTTGCCATTATAAAAAGTAGTAATAAAGCTATGGCTAATAGCAAGGCATGGAATGAAAATTAGATATATATGTGTTACAAAAAAAGATTTTTTAATGTCAGGGTGATTAAGAAACTTTTTCATAAGAATGACTTTATCATAGTACTATATATAAAAACTACAATATGTAATAAAAAATAAATAAAATGTCTAAAAAATATATATTTTAGTAACACAAAAAACAATTTGTGAAAACAAACCTTAAGTGGACCATAGGTGTTAATTGTACAAGGAAAGTAAACGGAGATTGTGTTGAGTTGTTAGACCATTATAATGTTTTCATTCATTAGTTTTGAATGCAAGTACGTACAAATATAGTTTAGTTATCAAATAAAAGATAATTTTGTTTGCTGTGACAAAATTGTTAATAAAATGCATATCAATAAACATTTAATTAATTTAATAGCGCTGATCTTATCATCATGATGAAGGAAGGGAATTATTACTCAGTTCATGAGTAATATATATAATGTATGAATAAATTTTATCGCTACTTATAGTATCAGACTTGTCGATGTGTTTTTTCTAAATGAGGCCATGATGTCAGCGCACTTTATACAAAGACAGAAAATGTTATATAAAATAAATAAAAGCTGTACCTTGGTGGCCTGCATTGCTGGCCAAGAGAGCATACGAGCATAATGACTTTGGCCTGCCTGCAGGCCAAGAGAGCTGAGAGGACAGCCTACATAATAATCAATCAGAGCTGTGCACAATATGGTGACAGCCTGCATTGCAGGTCAAAAGAGTTTAGGGACAGAATAGTAAAATTTTTCCAGGACGTAAAGGGTTAATATTAACACATTATTTTCATTTACATCATATTTTATTTTTTTATGAATCTGCTTTCAAAGCAATAAATTTTTACTCCTAATTTACCATTCATTTACTTAAATCACGGAATATGTCTCCACAGAAAAATAATTACCACTTAATAATCATTCTACTAATACCTAAAAGGTTAAGATAAATGGATTCTTCCGTTGTATAATATTTAAATTAAATACTTAAATTTCAAATAATTTTACAAAAAAAAAGAAAGAACTGTAAATAATAGTAGTATTACCTATTTTCTACATCAGTTGAAACAATATCATTATTAAACCATTCATTGTCATTTCTTTTATTATTAATATCACTATTTTCAATCATATTTTGAGGCTGAGTCGATGAAGGCGGTGATTCATTTATTATATCGGGAATTGGTGGCGTGGTTGTCGGGGATAACAGTTTCACAACTTCTTGAGCTTCTTCATCTGATAATAACGCTTCTTGACTTCTGCCAATCATAATCGGGCAAATTTATCATGCAACATTACCACAACAATTGGATACACTTAATTGCGTATTAATTTAAAAAAAAACATGCTTTATAAAATAATCAAAACATAAAAAAATTATGCTAATAAAAAAATTAAATTAATCTTAGAATTAAGATTAATAATTAAACAAAAGGACTTAATAATTAAGATTCTCATGACAAAATAATCAAATGCATAAAATTTCTCATAAATGAATATGAAAATGTTCTAGTTGAAGTCTGTTCTATTAAAATTAAATAAGGTTAAAAAAGCTATCATGCATAGCAGATGTAAATACTAAAGAGTTTTTCCCTATAACAGTTATATTCCCTATAAAAACCTTATTATAATAATGTATTGGAAATTAAAAAATTATCTAGGAATATTCTCACAAAAATGTACTCCCGATTCCTTAAAGAGATATTTGTACCCAGCTTAAAAGAAACAAAATACTTTATTTCCAATACTTATCCTTCAAATTAATAAAAAAAAATGTATATTCACAATTACAAAGATTACTTTACAATGTACATAACATAAAAACACATAGTGGGTACATACACAAAACAGCAGTTATAAATGATGTTAAAAAATGAAAAACTAAATTAAAGAAAATCTTACTTCATTAAAAGAATTTTCTACTGAAAAATTTTTTTTATAATAAAAATAAATATTAATTACATACAAATTAAAAAAAAAAAACTAACAAAAATATTTAGTTTGCAAATAGGGAAAGATTTAACACTAAACGAAAGTATTAAATCAATGGTTCTTTAGAATAAAATTACCTGAATTATTGATTAATAATATTAATAAATAAAAATTAATTTAATACTTAGTAGGCTTAAAGCAATTAAATTACTAAATGAATTAAAAATAGTCGAATCTTAATTAGTAAAGTTACAATGAATTCGATAACTAACTACTTTTATATGAAATTTACATAATATATGAGAGCAACTACCCCAGTTTCAGAAATTTGCTTGTAGGATACCAGACCCCTGATTTATAAACCATTGATATAAAGACTAACTTATAATGATCTTAAAGATAACAGTTGAAAGTAAGGAATATTTATAATAAATAAATATCATTATAACTATACAAAATCAATAATAATCAGTAGAAATCAACTGTGATGGGAGGATGACTGAGGAGGTATATAACAGAGGTGTATGGCAGGGTTGTCCTTTTTCTCCCTCTCTGTTCAATATAAATAAATATATATACATATAATATATGGATGAAATGTGTAGACAATGAAAGAGTGCAATAAGCCAAGAGATACAAATAAACCTTGATGTATCCATCAACAACATGTTATTCATGGATGATCAGGTAACTCTTCAAGAAGCAGATTTGCAGAGGACTGTGTTCTATCTGAATGATTTAAACTCTCAATATAAAATGAGGATATCTCTAACAAAAACAAAAGTCATGGCATTTCTGGGAAAGTTTTGTTAGATCAAAAATCATTCTAGGAGATAAAATTTTTGAACAGATGTCTCATTTTAATTACCTAGGCTGTGATGTTATTTATCAGAACGATAGAATGCTCTGAGGATTGGTGTTATCAAAGAGACAGCTCGGTAAAATTCAGGCGGCAGAAATGAGATACCTGCATTTGGTAAAGGGGTGCACTAGTCAAGATCAAGATAGGAACAAGGGTATCAGAACAGAGTTAAATGGTCTACTCTTGTGTGACACAATAGTAGAGAACAGAGATGGAAGATCCATTTCAATAGGATGGTAGACGGAAGGTTCCCCAAGGAAATAATGCCCTATTGACCGAACGCAAAAGAAGTGTGGGTTGGTCAAGAAAGCACCTTTGAAACAGGAACAGGTGAATTGCCTATACCATGATGGAAGAAGATATACATCATGTTTTTATTACATTCTTTTAATCAAAACTTATTCCTTCCTTCTGACTGAATGCTCTTCTTTCATTCCAATATTGTTTTACCACCTTTTTTTTTCATTGGATTTTATATTCCACTTTAATATTATTGTAACATGGACAAATTTGTTTCATATTGAAATTACAAAAGAAAAATAATTTGAATATGAAATGTGTAAACAATCTTGAAAAACTACAAAGCCAGGGAAAATAAATGAAACTGCAAGTGATATGTGTAGGTTTGGACAGGATGTTGTAGTTCTGCAAGAGATTAGATGCCAAGGCCAAGTGAAAATTGACAAAAATCATTATTCATTATTCTACAGTGGATCTGATAGAATGATTGAGAGAGGATTTTATTATTAAAGGAGAACAATGGATTTTCACAATGGAATTTGAGACAGTAAGTGGAAACATTGTACAAAAAACTATAAAAATGAGATTGATGAGGTACATATATAGAATAGCTAATATAAAAATGGCAAAGATAGTTTCAAAAGAAAGGAATACTAAAAAGAAAAAAGAGCCAGACCAAGGAGATGGCTAGTTATATGATGCTGATGAGTATAGATGACTGAGAAGATTTTTTTTTTTTTTTATAATAGAGGAAGTCATACTTTATAATAAGCAGTGGTGCTAACAGAAAGAGAGCAAAAAACATTAATGACTTGATTTACAACTATCTGACTTACAATCACTCTCAAAAAATCAATTAGGGCATTATAACAGAGTTCTTTATTATATTATTTACGTTTTCTATGGTTATTGTTAAGACGCATTATACACAAAATGGATTTTGACAAAGTACGTATTTACATCGATGTACAATGCAACAAATTTAAAAAATAGACATCAAAAACAAAATTTGAGTCTATCTAATTGGTTTTAATCTTAGAAAATATCTAAATAAAAGATAAAATATAGTCAAATATTGAAAAACTTAAGGGTTATTAATAAAATTTAGATTAAATTCATAATTTCAGAAGTATATTACATCAAAATATTCAAATAAAAATTCAGTAAGTTGCTTTGGGTGTTATTAAAACTTGTAAATGTTTAGTTGTAGAAGTGACTGAATAAATATAAATCAGAAACTACAAATCCTCAAAGCAACAAAATCCAAAAGAAAAAGGTTGAATTAATATACACAGCTGTATTTTTAGATATAGCTATTTATATGTAAGTTAAGATGTTTATATTAGAAGGTCCAGCTTCATCCAATAAGCACCTTATCCCCAGATTGATGGTTTTTCCAACCAGTAAATAGATAATAATCAAGAAAGTTCCCAGAAAGTCACAGCCAAGCCCATCAAACTATTTGATGTCAAAGATAGAAAAATCTCAAATGACTCCATATAATCTCATGACTTATATCATCAATCCAGCAAGTACCTTAATGAAATCCTCAGAATACCACCAGGGAGGAATGGAACAAAAATAAAACAAAGAGGTGGATAATGTAAGAGATATAATCAACCTTTATTTGAGTTTCAAACCAAGATTTACATCCATACAATCTTTCACGGCTCCCTTTAGCTATCTAATCTGCCCACCATCCCTCAGAAGAGTGGCTACTTCTGACAAGACTGACTAATTCCTCTCTTTATCTGTTTAGCCTCCAGAACCACTGTTAAGGTATTACTTCAGAGGATGAATGAGGATGATATGTATGAATGTAAATGAAGTGTAATCTTGTACAGTCGAAGGTCAACCATTCCTTTGATGTATGGTTAATTGAAACCCAACCCACCAAAGAACACTGGTATCCAAAGTCTAGTATTCAAATCCATACAAAAGTATAAAACTACCTTTACTACGATTTGAACCTTAGAACTCTCGACTTCGAAATCAACTGATTTGCGACTATGAGTTAACCACTACACCAGCCAGTGGACCACTGACTAACCCCTGATGGAATAGTATATTTCTAATTAATCATTCTGCATCAAACAGTTCAAAACATATGTAGAACATTTCTTTGAGATTTAAAAAGAGCCAACTGAAAACAGACTCAACACTCCTCAAGAAAATCCTTGTAGATCCAAGAATTGCATAGAGAGTGAAAGTTTCAATTTATCCTAAAAGTGTTCAGCTAGATCCCACCCGAGATTAAAATTAAAGCATTATATTATTTAATATTACTGTTATATTATTTCTGTCAATGTGGGATTAATCTACATGTTTGCCAACAAATTTCATCCAAAAAACAGAAAGTGAAATTTGACTGAAGATCAGAAGAGAATTCAAAGAGCAAAACCGTATATATACAACTTTTTCTATATACTTCAATGTCATCAGATTCTTGTTTACAACCCAAATATTAAATAACTATCACTTCAAAGAAACAGTCTTGCTGTTTCTCTTAGATCAAATAATGCACAGGTAATAGCAATTCCAAGTTGAGGCTCAATTCTTTTTTTAATAATGGAATCATACATAACAGACACATCTTCCTTAAAGACCATCTTTCAGCAGAAATCTCTACAGCAACATTCTAAGGCAACTAAGATAAATGATGATGAATAGAGAAACATTCACTCGATGGCACACAATCAGTTGGACATTTCCCCACAAACAATATACCTACATGGTTCCTACAAGTTTCTAATTCAAAATTCAAGGGAGCCATCCTAACTCTTTATATTCATGCATCTCAGTCCATAAAACACTGTACATCTCCTAATAATAATACTTATGTAAAAGAGGTCAACATTTAATGCAATTTATCCACCAAATGAAATGTAATAAATATTACGCTTGTACTGATCAAAGAATCAAGAATTCTTACCAGACTACAAAGAACTATAGATTGCAACTTTTTTTTTTTTTAACAAATTTCCTGATCTTTAAGGTAATGTCTCATATATACTCAATAAAAGAAAATTAGAAAGCAAATATCCTCTTATAAATATCTATAAAAAAAAACAGCATTACAGCCAAGCCATGCTTGGAATTAAATACTTACCGTGATCTCTTCGCCAAAATTCTACGAAGAGGTAACATTTACGAGTGAGCAAGACGGAGATGTATGCGTGCAGCGTGCAACATTGTAGTAAGATCATTGTAGCAGCGACAGCGCGCAGTAGTAGTAGTAGTAGTAGTACAGACAGAAGTTTAAGAGTAGAAGAGGGCAAACAATACAAACAATCAAAATACAACATATGTTAGTGAAAGCAAGCAAAAAAAAAAAAAAAATGTTTAAATACGCTACTCTCTTTTATGTATTATTATCATCATATATGAAAAATTTGTAAAGGGTGATAACAAATAAGTGATTTAAAGCAGTTTTATTTGTAAAAGCTCAAAAATCCCATAATAAAAACTTAAGGAATATCTGGTATAATAAGTAAATGATTGAGAAATTAATCATTTAATCTTGTATTAGTGAGAAATCTTCTGGGAAAGAATATCTAAATATAAAAAATCCTGTTAAATCCCAAATAACCAAGAAAAACAAGGGGAAGAAAATCATAAAGGATGAGGGAACTGATTTACTGATTTAAAACTGAACTGAATCGATTTAAAAAATCTTCAATTCTAATAAATGAAATTCTATTATTACTAAAGAGCACTTCATTATACTAAAATTAGTATCTATTTTGTTCAACAGATTATTCAACTTGTAAGAGAATAATACACTCAATACTTTATAATAAATGCATACTTTTGTTAAAATGCATATATTGGTGTGAGATGAGTAAAATAATGTGGAAGATGTTGGTACGACTGGAGCTGGAATGGGGAGGACTGTTTACTGCCTGCACATTTGAGTATTGTCAGTCTGTGTTGAGCACTGGCTTTTGAACAAGGTTCATAATCCAGTGTAGTTTGTTAACTATTGAAGAACATGTATTTAACACATTCTTCCATGTAACTTATGGATTATTTTGAAGAACGTAATGGAAACTTATTTACAGACAAAATCTATTGTTGTGTGTCGATGAAACTTCAGAAAGAAATTTAAAAAGGAAGCACCAGGGAAAATTGTTATTTAAAAATTAATTTAACAAATTTCATTTATTTGTTAAATTAATAAATTAATTTATTTGGTACCACTTTAAACAAATCTTTCATAATAATAAAATGTAGATTATTTAAAAAAGTTAGTAAATAATTAACATACATGCAATAAATAATAATTAACGATCATATGGTTTAAGTATAGTACATAAAAAATAATAGAAAACATGCTTATAAGTAAGGATAATTCATAAACATTGCTTAGTAAAAAAAAAAAAAAATAATTAATTAGGCTGATATAATTTTTTATAATTATGATACAATGATACTATTAATGATAAAATACTCTTATTATAAATTTAATATGGAAATAAAAAAACAATAATAATAAATTTTAAACTTTTAACAAAACGTAATATTAAACTTTATATTTTAATATAAATAAAATCACAGATTATTTGTAGAGTAAATTAATAAGGCATAATCAGGGTGAGAATTTACAAATAAATAAATCAGACTTCATCTCCTTTTTTTAATTTTTTTTTTTTTTTTTTAATTTATGTTGATTTATTAATAATTATTAACCAGTGATTGTAAAAAAGTTTTATAATAGATAATAATAATAAAAAAAAAATAAATGAAATTAGAAGTTATTAGTGAAATAAAATTTTATGAACATTTAAAAATGTGTATATGTAATTTAATAGGCATTACATATGGATGTATGTAATAGATTTTGTGAAACATTTGATTATTTAATATTAATTGAAAATTATAATTTATAATCATATTTTTTTAGATTTGCTAGTTCAATATCTGTTTAATTTTATTTAATTATTCTGGAATTTATAGGTAATTTTATCTACAAAAAGTAAACTATAGATTACAGAAAAATAGACCCTCACAAGAAACACATGTCCACTGAGGCACACACGTACCCAATCTTTAATAAATTGCAAAAAATTCTTATCTTTTATTTCATTATTCCTCTGATATTGTGGGATAATATTCTCCCTTGGGAGTTGATCATTTAATCGCTCTTTGGTTGGATATAATTCTTCTGATCTCAATTTGTGTATACATTCTCTAGTTTACAAATTTTTCCTCTCTTTATACTCATCATCCTCTCTTAATTTCTTTATTCTTTCTTTGGTTTTAACATTTTCTTCCTCTTTATATGTATCATCTAGTCACTTTCAAATCAAATAAGTTTAAATGTTGTGCAGCAAAAATGTAAATGTAATATATAATTAATATAATATGTAATGTTCAATTGTAATGAATATGTAATTTAATAAGCATACAAAGAAGTAAAGTAGTATCCACATCAGATTTTTTATACCTACAACCAAAAGTTATCTAGAATAGTAATCATATCAAAAAATATGTTGTTTGTGGTAGGGACATTTGTTAATTTTTTTTACTGTTTTATTGTTGTTGTAGTGACATTAAATGATTATCATAATTCTTAAGAGTTGTTATAACCTAATTTTTTTACACTGAAAATTTTTTTTCTTAATGCACTTTAAATAATATTTTACAACCCTACCTTTTCATTTAAATATTCTGAATTACCCCTTTCCCTATGGGGGCTTGGGTCTTGTATTGAAAAATAAATTGTTTTGAAGTTATTTGAGGATTTTTATACATTATTAACAGTATTTAAATACATTTCATAAATGCAACTGTATATGAAACTAAAAGGTAAGCCTTTAAGAAAAGAGAGGATGATAATAAACATAATACAAAGAATAAAGGCTATATTCACACTAAAGAATATACTTAACAGTTATTTCAAAAACCCTTCATCAAATGCGGGGAAAAAAAATGAAGAATTATAAATGTTATTTCCAAATAACACATTTTATTTTACCATAAGTTCGTATCTTTGTGAAGTTATATTAGTTGTTATAACATGTTATATTATAAATTAATATTATTATATATATCGCAATATGTTATATTTTATATTAGGTTATTATGAATAGTAATAACAAGAAAAAGCATAGTATTTTGTCAGTATTTCATGTTAGTTTTAAGTTTTTATGGCTCCCTATGCATCTTTGGACCATTTTTAATATATTATTTAAAAAAAATAAAAACTGACAAAGAGTTTATGCTCATTCATTGCAATAAACTGTACTTTATTCTGTTTCCTCTGGTACTACTAAGCATCCATAATTGTGTATTGATGGTTAGTTCTGAAAACATTCTTATTCTGATAACATTTTTGTGATATTTTTCCATTATAATATAAGTGAATGGGTATTTTTATATTAAAATAATGAAGAAAATTTCTACACCCACAGAGGGGAATTGATTTCACTATTTTTTTTTTTACTTGTTTCCTATTCTTAATTAATTTTAATTTGTAACACATTAGTTTTTTTGTATGTGTAAATTTTTTTTTGTAAAATTTTTGAAAATTTTAAATAACATTTACAAGATGAAGACTCATAATACTCATGCAAAGTATATCAATCATTAAGAGTTACAAAACATTTTTAGATGTAGCTAAAAAAACAAAAATTTATTCAGTTCATTAACAATTAACATCAAAATAAGTAAACTTGCATAAAAATAGCATGCATAA
>JAAAKQ030518997.1:31883-65165 GCA_010016005.3 Zanna intricata | reverse complement strand
TGAAAATATTACAAATATATTATGCATTAATTGTTATTTCATACTGATCAAAAACTGTGTTGGCTCCATGTACTGAATGTTTCTGTAGCAAACTTATACAAAATCAGTGATAGTCAAAGTAATTCTATGTGAGTCTATCATAAAATAATGAGTAAAACATTTGTAAATGGTGTGAATAGTTTTTGGAATTGGGAAGTGTTCTGAAAGGACACTGAGAAGGCCTAAAAAGTGCCAAAATCACAGAAAGAAAGAATTCAACTTTCTTTCCAGTGAAGTTTAAAACACAGTTTTTAGTCTGTTAGTCTCAACTAAACATTTCTAAAAGCACTACCCATGATGTATGCAAGCTACTGAAATTTTGTGCTATAAAATGAACCGATTCCTTGATATTAAACCTAATGATAAGTTACAAGGAATTCAGTTTGTAATGAATGACCATATTAAACTTAATCTCTGCTGATGAAAACTACCTGCTTCATATTTAACTATCTGATGAAGCACCATTTCATGTTCATGGAATTCTAAAGTAAATGTCTATCATCATACAAAATCAAGTTTTTTGGACCATTTTTTTCCATGAGCAGAATATTATGGGTATAGTGTATTCAGACATGTTAGAGAACTTTGTGTTTCTAATGATTGAAAATATACTCGTAGAAAGCCTAATTTTCCAATAGGACCATATCTTGCAGAAGGGCTGTGCTCAATGATAAATTAAAACTGCTATTATCTTTTTATAGTTTTTACTTCCTTAATTGAAGTAAAGGAACTACTGTTATCGCAACAAATTTTTTTTTTCAGATTTCAATGGAAATATCCATTCTGACCATCTTGAATCCATTTTGACTAGTTCAGCAGGACATCTGTACGTACATACATAAATATCTCCCATAACTCAAAACATTTAGCTATAGAATTTTGAAATTTTGTATTTAGGACTATTGTAACATGTAGTTGTGCATCTCCCCTTATGATTGCAATCGACTCATCCAAAAATGCGTATACAGTCAGACCTGTAAATAAATTTGGATTTTTTCTTAATTACAGTAATAACCTTTGTTTGAGAGCTTACATAATGAGCTTACATAAGTGGTACTTATTAAAATCAAAAGTTAGTGAAATAAAATTTTATATAATTTTCATTTTAATTCAAAAATTTCTACAATCAGAGGTTAATTATTAATAAATCAATATATTTAAATTAAAAAAAAAGAATTTAAAAAAAATATATGTATATGAAGTCCGATTCGAACTGATGTATGCATGGTTATGGATCCAACTTGTTCTCACTTACAACACACATCTACTTGAGCAATGTGAAACAGAATTAATATATAAAGTGTTGATACGGACACTACAAAAAAATGTGGTGCAATGTGAACACATCACAATGAAATTGTGTAACTGTTCACTTAATTAAAGAAGTGGAACATCGTATCTCACTTTCAAATGAAATAAATTTAAATGAAGTGCAGCAAAAATGTTATATGTAATTTAATAGACATACAAGTCATGTATTGTTCACATCAGATATTTTTTTTACATTCAAATAAAATGTAAGCCATCTATGACTTGAATACAATTTCCTGAATACCAGAAATGTTACCTTATGGATAAGATCTTAGAATTGTGTAGGAAATGTTTTAAGAAATTACTTATTACAACATTCCTGCTCTTTCTTTATATTGCGTTTACCTGTGAGTTTATCTAATGTGTTTTAGTAATAAAGCAGAAGAAATAATCATGAAACTGGACTCCAGACTTTCAAAGAGAGGATCAGGGTTTGTTGAGTCCTGTGCCAAGTTGTTGTGAGGAAGGATGAGCTGTGAGGTGCTTCAAAAGTCAGGAAGTGGGGCACATGGCAGCTAAATGTATTCAACCTAACAGGCTGACCAGTTGTTTCAACAGAGGAATAGAAGAGAACAGGGCAATAAGCAGAGAGTCAAATGCCTGAAGTGTGGCGAGACCGGTCATAGGACATGAAGCCGTCTATGTCAGAAGAAGAACGGTTAAATTTTTACAAGATAATACTACTAGGAATGCGGCCTTGCACAATTCTGTTATTGAAATTGTGAGGGGGGAAAGGGCGGAAATCACAACACAATCTGAACAAACTGGTTGTATGAGAGCCCGATGGTGCCTACAAAGGGTCAGTTGGAGGGGAATGCTTGACGAGATAATCCAAGCCAGAAGATTATTGAAGAGGCAGGAAGGAAAGAATACTGGCTCACGATAATGAATAGTAAACGTGAGAAATAGCGGGAGTTGTGTGGCCAGCTCGACAATGATATCTGGGGTGACGTCTTTTGGATTGTAATCAGCAGGTTTGGCAGGATGTTACCGGCACTGTCAAGGAAAATCCTCGGGAAATGTGTTACATTACTGTTTCCCAGTATGCAACAAGAGCTTAGTGAAGAGCTGGCAGTGGTGGATATCCCGCTATTTACCAGATAAGAATTATTGCGTACGGTGACAAGACTATGACGAAAGAAAAGTCTGGCACAAGATGTGATTCCGAATGAGGTAGTGGCAGTGATAGTGGAGGTTATACCGAATCAGGTTCTCTCTGCCTTCAATGGCATACTATTGGAGGGGGCTCTGCCTCAAGGATGGAAGAGGGTGAGGCTAGTACTTCTCAAGAGAAGTGGTAAGATGACCCTGCGGGGTGATTGTACTTAGTTGTATGATCACTCCGCCAAAATGAATGTAATTCAAATACAATACCATAATACAAATTCACTTTGCATGCAATTTTTATGAGAGATTTGTATTGGTTTTGGAATAAGTCGATCGTGGTGAGGGACTCAGTCAATATCAATTTGGCTTTTGCAGGGGAGTCACCACGACAATGGCAATCAATAAGGTTATGAAAGTGGTGGACGAGGTGGTGTTGAACACATTGCTGGATATCAACAATTCAACTCACTGCTGTTTGGATGGGTCATATGAGAATTAAAAAGAAGGAACATAAGTTCATACCTGCTGAGGTATTACAAGATTATTTCCTAGGGAGAACAATGGTTCGATCCGTTGAAGGAACAAACGAAGAAGTGGAGACGCAATGTGGAGTTCCACATGGTACAGTGCTTGGACCGACCCTGTGAAACATAGCTGAACTATATATATATAAGTATGAACTTATGTGATTCCTGTCAGGCCATGACTACAATAATGAATATCTTACAAAAGGTAAATATGGAGGTTCCTTGCACGTTTATACTGTAGGGGTAGGGATACAGTGGAACATACTATCGTCCAGTAATCCAGATCGGATGTAGATAAATGTGAGGCAAATGCCATGATCAGGCATGTTTCCTGGTAATATAATTGAGTCCATGCGTCATGGTCTATGAAATTGAAATCTATCAGTAGAATGACTGATGAAATCGGAAGTGGAGGATAGCTAATCATATTGTTTGGGAATAATGGTGGGTGGAGTAGGACTGGGCAGACAGCTCCGATTCAGGAGGGGATGGAATGCTGAGGTGTTCCACTGCTGATGAGTGAATGGGGACTCCTGGGGAAGTAGGGTGGGAAATAAAAGACCATAGTCCTGGTAGGACTCCTTGGGTCTTCCGACTAAGGGTCAGGCTTTGTAAAGGCAGAGTCTTGGCTATCTGGATGGTGCTGCTGGGAATGGCACATTCAAGCCTGGTATGGCCACACAAACAGTTAGAGATGATGGTATCCCTCCAAGGCTGAATTATGCAGAAATATTGGTCCGGCCTTGGCAGAAAAGGCTTGTAGGAAAAGAAAAGGTTTGTCATGTGTAGGTGCAAACAATGCACTGAAAAATTGCACATCAATCATCTATAATGGTCAAATAGAATTCTGTGTTAAAGGAAGTTGTAATGATTACTGAAAAGTTGTACACAGATCATCGAGTCAACAATTTGTAACTCTATCATAGATACTAATACAAATTCACCAACTAATACACAAAAAAGAACCACCTCTTAACACACTTGAACATTATAAAAAAATGAAAAAAAACTCACAAATATATAAACATATATTGTTAAACATATAACATAAACATATATTGTCAATATATAATACATACCCATGGTGGCATCTCATGGATATCTGCTGTTCTGTGATGATAATTGAGTACAACTACAGTGAGTACAACTGATGAAGCAACCATAAACATAATACAGTTGAAATAAGTCCCTGAAAATATCAATCATAAAATTATAGATTTTAATCTGAATGTATTTTAATTTTTAACTTATGAAAATAAAATAATTTAATTATTACTGATCGACAGATGGATTTGTTGAAGAACTAGTCATTAATTTTTTAATCTAAACAAATTTTTCATTGTCATAGTTTGTATAAAATTATTATAAAATGCTTCATGTAATTCCTTTTCTATAAAATAATTTACTCAATGAGCATTTTTTGAATTATTACAGTTTTTGAGAATTTTTACATAGTTGCATATCTATTGATTCTACATCATGCCTTAGTAAGAAATGTGATAACTGCACTCAATTTATTAAATACGTTGATTTAATTTATTAAATACATTAAAGAAATGAAAATAAATATAGGTCTAAGCTAATTTTATATAATATATTCTAATGATAAAACTTCAACTAATGTAAAAGAAGTATTTGATTTTAACGTTTTTCAAATAACTTCTTAGTTTTATTTGAGGCCATTTTAAAACGTTTGTTTGCATTAATGCATATTCATACAATATGAATACAATATACAAAATACAATATTTTGCATATTGTATTCTTAAGAAAGAACACAATAATGCAATTTTTTGTTTTCAGTATGAGAAGGATAATCACTGAAATAAAATCCTATTCCAGTATAATTTTATTTATTGTAAATAATTACTATTTAATCATTCTGTATCTCATTTTAGATTTTTTTATACTGTGTTTTTATATATTCCTAGTAGATAATAAATATGAATTTATTTTGTATTTCATGTTTTTAATAACAGGGATTGTGAGTTAACTCATATCTTCTAATTCTAATAATTAATTGCAATGAATCTTTCAATTCTCTACTATGTATTCTGTTTTCTGTACTATGTATTCTCTACTGCAAAAATTACAGTAACTTATCAACAAGTTTTTGCATATATCAAAAGCCTGTGAAACTAATTTTTATCTGATATAAACATGATATCCAGAAGTAAAATAATTATACTGTACAAGAAGTAATTAAACAAACTTTTTGAGCAATGAAAATAATGATAAATATTGTAAAATTTAACAATAAAAAATTATTATAATCTGTAATATTTTTTTTTGAAATTATTTTTTTATGCTCTTAGATTTTTAAAACTGTAATAGTTAAATTACCATGTTCTATCTTGCTGTATCTGTAATGAATTCAATTAATTTTTAATTGAATGAAACAGCTTTATTTTGTTAAGAATAACAATATTTTAAGTTGAAAATGTACAATTTTATTCATAGATAAATTAACATTTATCCTTTTGTGACTACATCTTTATATTAAGCAACTATGAAGTAGTTTTCTTACAATACAACAAAAAGATAATCCAATGGATTTATTCATTTTTACCTTGATTACGTATGCCACACAAAATTAATTAATTAATCAAAGGTCACACAAAAGAATATAAAAAGATATCGTAATTAGACTATCTTACCATTATATTGTAATGAATCGCTTTTGCCTTGTAACAGAAGTAATAAATACACACGTACATTTGTTATATACATAATAAGATACGGTATAATAAACAACCTCTATAATTTGTAGAACGCATGCAATTTTTTTAAAACTATTTCTACACCACACATTAACAAACAAAACAAAAAGTAAAACATAATCAACAAGAATTGTGAATATATATATTTATGTAATAATAAATATATTCTAAAAATAATATAATAATATTGCATAGCACACTTATTCAGATACGTACAATTTAAAAGTATGGATATGTTAAATAATAATAATAATACATAATTAATAATGATAATAATCAGGCAACATTGAGAAACTGGCACAATTAAAGAAATAAATCGTAGCCTCCTCAGCAACACATTTAAAATAATCTTAGATTTAATTTTAATTAAATTTAAGGTATAACTTTTAAATGTGCTTTTTTAAACAATAATGTGAGTTAAAAAAAATATTTTTAAAAACACATATACTTACATTTGTTTTGTTTTTTGTCATCTCATGCTACTGCTAGAATGTAGATTTATACATTCATTTATTTAATTATTTTATTATTATAATTAATATTAAATTATAATAATTATTAATCTTTATTAAACAAATTACTTTGTAAAAGATTAAACAAAAATTATGATAATAAAGAGAAGTAGAAGAAGAAGAAGAAGAAGAAATCTAGAAGAAAGGAAATATAAGAATATTAAGAAAAAGAAGTTGAAGCAGAAGAAGGATAATAAAAAATAATAACGAGTATAACTATGGCCATAAGAAGATAAAAAGGTGAAGAGAAATTGCATTTGCTAGAGGGAGTAAAAGCATGTACAAGAAGAATTAAGAGATGTACAAAAAGAAAAGGTCAAACATACAAATAATATTGAAAAAAAGATCAAACAACAATTAATAAAAATTAAAAGAGTAAAGTCAGGATTAAGCAGAAATAGTTACACAATTGTACTTAAAAAAATTAATTGTTATTTTTTTAAAGAGATAATATTGAAATAAAATACATAGAAAAGCATTACAAAATATAATCACTTTTTGAATATTTTATCTCATTAGTTGTTTTAAACTATACAATTTGAAACCACAAACCAAACAAAATTTTTGAATTTCAAAATGTTTTCATTTGTTTTGTGCCTTTTTAAATCTTAATTTAATCTTTTTTGTCAGGTAGATGTGTATTTATAAAATGTTTTAATAGTGTGTTGGATTTGATTTGTGTTGTTGATTTGAAACATTGTTTTTAAATGATTTTGTGTATTTATGGGTTTCATAATGTTCAAGAGTATAAAGATGTGCTCTGTTTTCCTCTGGTGTTTCTCTGTTGACATGGTTTTCTGTTTTTTTCTCTAAGAGATGGTTGGAATATGAAGGCTATGTTGCTATAGGGGAGCTATTAGATATTCTTATTGTTTGAAGATTGGTTATACAATGGTCTGTCTTTTTTGGTAAAATCAATCAAACACACACACACACACACACACACACACACACACACACACACACACATTTTTATTTATTTAACCTCTGGAACCACCATTAGGTATATTTTCAGAGGATGAGATTATTGAATTGTAGCGTGTGTGAAAAATGCCATGCCTGACCGGGATTCAAACCCAGGACCTCCGGATGAAAGGCCTGGACGCTACCACTCACCAAACAGAGAGAATTATATATATTTATATATATATATGTATATATATAAAATACTTAAAGCGTAGTGTGTATTTATAATTCTACAAAAATTATTGGAATATAGGTAATGTTTTCTACATATTCCACTGACAAACTGTGCCCCTGAAAAAAATATATGTAATAAACTGCTCTAAACGTATGTAATAAACACTGTTGCACAGTGTTCTATATTGGTCAAATAATGAAATTTTAAATACATATACATACAATAAATACTTAAATCATCACCTCTACATCAACATAGAATTGATATTTTTCAACCTCCTCATGGACAAAAATTATAAAACCACCAACATTGACTACATCAATATTCTAGACATACATAAAAGAAGGAGTACATTCTAACAAACTTGAACACTGTTTTATATATATCATATAATTACAAACAACAATATGTTTAGTGAATAGAGCCATTTAATCAGATTTAACCCATTTTTTAAACGCATTCAAAATATGTGTCTACCTGATTATAAAAATAAAAACTGCCAATTGTCTCCAATAACATCAGTTGACAACAGAGTGAGAATGAAAATAACATCATTCACAAAAATAATTGCAGTCTGAAAATGTTTCAAAATTATTAAAATCACTGCATTTACAAAAAATTTAATTCAGTTGTCATTTCTAAAATTTATTAACTTTAAATAATTTTCATTTCCTGTTGTCAATGACAAAAACTCATCAAATTATATGAATCTTAACAGATTCAGAGTAAATATAAATGGTATATTTACGTCTGCTAGTGTTCATTATCTTTTTGGTATATCTGGTACAATTAATTGTATTTGCTATTGTTTTGTAGCCTTCTTGTATCCTCTTCTTGGATGTAGCAAAGTCTATTTTTGTATAGGTGTTTACAGTTCCATAATATGTTACATTCTGATAAATCAGAAAAGTAAAAGAAAGGAGATTATGATCGTATTAAATAATTCATTACGATTACGTGTCAAATGACATTTCTTGTTGTAGATCACTTACTCTAATAAAAATAATATTTTTCCTGGAGTGAACTTAAATCATTAAGCATGTGAAAATCTGCTATAAATCTTTGTCTCTTTTTCGAGGGTTTAAGGAATATATTTAGATAATCAAGTAACATATTCCATGCAATCTATTACAAGGCAATATCAAAGTACGTGTGTTCAAATGTGGTTGTTTTCAAAAATTGATTAGTTATGATAGGTAATATTTTTATATGGTGTTCATTTCAATGTTAAAATCTCATAAAGAAAGTTTAAAATATAGAATTAATTTTTTTAATTACAAATGTTTTATTTATTTTTGCTTCACCCTTCCTCAAAAACAAAAAAACCAAAAAACAAAAAATTAAATTATATAAATATTTTTCTTTATTATATATTTAACATTGTTATTTTATTATAGTAATGTTTAATAAAATTAATTTAATTAATTTTATTTTAAACAGTATTTTATTTAATAAAATTTAATTTTTTCCTTTATTTCCAGCAATGCTGATTTATTAATTTACCTTTTGTCTTACCGTTCAAACTCCGTCTTGTTATCCATGGATTAATCAAGAGGTGTAGGTTTTAAAGTCAACTCTCCATTATCCAGCCTGCGCCACAAAATTACATTTTAGCTGCTACGACAGTTTTATACAATGTATTTTAGTTATTCACTCATCTTTTATTAAATATCATTTTAATCAATATATTTAATTAATGTAATTATTTTAAGAAATGTTTTAAAATATTTATTACATTTTTTAATTTATTTATTTTCTTATTTTAAATACAGTAATTGTCATGAAAGAGGAGGTCAACGAATATTAAAAATATTCAAAGAAAAACACAACACGATAGCAATTAAAACAAAGAAACTTAACACATTCAATCATACTTAAAAAAAAGATATGTATTTTTAAGACACACCAAACAAATAAAGGACAAAGTCATCGATTGATACTTGGAGGCAGAGGGTTATTTATTTTATATTATTTAGGTGATTAATAACAGTTTATATTATGTTTTCATTGTAAATATCTCATCTTTAATTAAAAATTTTCTCATTTATTTTATATTTGCATACATATTTAATTTGTATACATATATAAGAAAATATATGTATATCAAATTTATTGATTCATTTAATACATTTATATAATGTAAATAAAAAGGATAAATGTAAAGTATGAATTTAGAGGACAATGGTACATATGGGTTGGAAGGAGGGAGAGCCACAGGCCTCAACATTCTGCAGCAAGCAGAAAAAGATACAGATTGACTGATAGACTGACAGACAGACAGACAGACAGACAGATAGGCAGATAGTAAGATAGAAAAAGAGGCAGACAGAATGAGAGACCTTGGTAAACAAAAAAATTTAGCATTCTTAAAAAAAACATGGAAATAATGGAAATAGGAAAACACTACAGTATATTAACAAATAATTGCTTGTGTGAGACGGAGAGAAAACTAAAAAAAATTGAGATATTATAATCATATTCTTCTCATTTTAATATTTAAATTTGTTTGATAATAATAGATTAAATTCTTCATGTAATATTAAAAAAATAAGTGTTAGAAACCTATTAATATGATAATAATAAACTGCAGCTATAGTTACTGTCTTCTAACTTAGCTAAACAACAAAAACTCAGTGATTCTCCCTTATTACAGAACAACTTTTATTATTACATACAGTTTTAAATATCAGTTCTTATATAAAAAAAAAAAATACAAACTCTTCAATTTTTAATTAAATAAATTTAAACATTAAATTTCATATGTGTATTATTAATCTGGATGTATTCTGTATTCAGTGGATGTATTTTTAACACAAAAAACATTAGAGTAGATTAAAGAAATAAAATAATTTTTGTATTTTATGAGATATACAGAATTAAATGAAGAAAATAAACAACTGAGATGCATTGATCTCAGTTCAATATGAACTAGATCATGCCATCTCAGTTTCAAAAGTTATTAAATAAATAAGAAATTAAAAAATAACACATCTGCAGTTATTTAGATGATTAAATCACCACATAAGCACACAGCTTATTAGTAGGAATATGGTGTGCAATTTTGTAGAAGTAAAAAATGCCAAACCTGACTAGCTGATTTAAGCTCTGTGCAGATATGTAGAACATATATAGAAAATAAACACATACAAAAACAATCTATTAGTTAATTATATTTTTATGCAACAATTGAATATTGTTTCTATTACAGGAAACTGCTGAAACATTTCTAATTACAGAAAAGTAAGCTGAAGAATAGTTTTGGCTTGCTTAAATGTATTTCTGTATTTTTTTTTATATTGATTCCAATTTGATCTGACAATTTGTCCTAAGAGCTTAATTTTTTAAGATTTCTTGAGAGTCAAAGAAACTGATTATATTAATAATGAAATATGAATGTCTGAAGATAACTGCAAACAAACCATGTTTGTAAATAGTTCAGACTGGGATAATTTAAAGAAGTGACCAGTTAGACTAATATGGTATTACATCATAAAATGATATCAATATCAACTGTTTACTATTACTTATTCCTTCTAGGGGAAATTAAGTTTTCATGGTTATATTATTTAATTAACTGTCTTAATAAATGATGTCATAACTGATGTAGTCATTCCAATAATTATTATTTATTCTCTGCTTTCTTGTGAATTCTGTCGTGGGTCTTTTGAGTCAGTCCTGCTTTTTCTGATATAGATATCTATTGTTTTATTCTTGTTCATACACATTTTTTGTCTGATGTAAATATTTTACATAAAAATGCCTCTACGTTGCATAAATCATCTTAAAAATTCTTGGCTGTGTGTGAGGTGAATTAAATTTAAAATCTCAAAAAAGAAATATTCCTTTGATTAAAAAATTATATGAACTCTGTTTTGGATGTAAAACAGAAGATCAAGTCTTGGGCACTTCAAAACTTCTATAATTCTTATGTTATTTTACTGAGAAGCTAGGTTAGTGAGATCCTATGATGTATGCCTTTTACTGTATCTATGGTATGGAGACAGCATAAGCTCCAAGATCCACCACTTGACAGTTCACTATTTTTGAATCACAAAAATCTTAGGGCATTACATGTAAATTCAAGAAATCTGTAGAATATTCTAGTCTTCCTTAAATCATAAGACCTACTCCACACAGTGAAAAGTTACCTGTTCAATTTCTGTCAGAAACATGGAGTTTAAAAGAAAATATTGTTGATGAAGTCTATAAAAAAAATTTAGAAAATAATGAAGAAGAGGATCCGAATTTTCAAAATTAGATCACTGAATTTCACAGAATTATTCAAGCAGAACTTAATAATCTGGTTTGTGATCTTAATTTGTCTGAAATGTAGTCAGAGTTAGTGGCTTCAAGGTTAAAAGACTGGAACCTCCTTGGAAGTGGCGCTAACATACATCTTTCTTTGTCAGAAAAATTTCAGTACCTCTTCTCCTTACAAAATAATATAGTGTACTGCAATGATGTAAACTCTTTATTGGATTTACTAGACAGCATCACCACAATCCTACAAAATGAATATTGCTTATAGATTCCTCTAACACAAGTTTGAAAACTATCCTCCTTCACAATGGAAATGAGAGACGTAATTCCTATTACTTCTGCAACACAAATGAAATGACAATATAATATTTTTACTGATGATGCAGCATTGAAATATTTTTGGCACTATATGAAAATCTAAAGGTGAAAGCCATTTTATTAGGACTGTAGCTTGATTATACTAAGTATTGTGTTTTCTTATGTGAGTGGGACAGTAGAGACAGAAAAACTATTGTATTAAAAAGACTTATATTGAAAGGTTTGAAGAGAGAAGAACTAGACAGAAAAATGTTACTTGTCAAACTTATGTGAATCCAAAAAATGTATATCTTTCACCATTACACATATAACTTGTATGATAAAAAGTTTCAACAAAGTACTGGTTCATAATGGTCAAGGTTTCTTATACCTCAAGAGGAAGTTTCCCAGGACCAGGATCAGCCAGGCAAAAATCAAAGAGGAAATATTTGTAGGAACACAGACATATAAGCTTAAGAAAAATTTCAAACTTTGAGAGGAGTTTGAATGAATGTGAGAAAGCAGTATAGGTATCATTTCAAGTCACTGTTAAATTATTTCTGGGAAAAGAAGGCTGAGAACTATGTAGAATTGGTGACCACTTCTTGAAAACTACAAATGACTGGGATGTAATATATCTTAATATGTCTAAAAATACACATGTTGCATTCACATTTGGAGTTTTCTACAATTAACCTTGGTGGTGTAAGTGGTGATCAGGGTGGATGCTTCACCAGGAAATATCAATAATGGAATCACCTCCCATGGAAAATGAAGCCCAAATATGCTTATTGATTACTGCTGTAGGCTAATCCATGTGCTGAATACAGGAGAAAACTCAAGAAAAGCAGATATTAAGTAAAATAATATCATATTGTAAATTATATAATTCCTTAAAAAAATCAGCTATGCTTTAAATCAATGTTACTAAAAAAATGTTCCCTTCAATTTAATTTTGGGTTACAGATTTGAAATCAATGCAAAAATATTATAAGCAAACATTATTGAATATATGTAAAATAAAACATTTTTTAGTCCACTTTTGTAATCATTGTTATAAAGTTAAGAATTATTTACATATTAATTATAAATCATAAACTGGTACAATTATTAATGTGTTTTTGAATGTACAATAAGTATTATTAATAGGGTGCATTCTCATTTATAACAAGAAATAAATTTAATAACAACAATCAGATAACTGGATTATTATTTCCACCTTCTGCTTTTAATTATTTGCTATTTTTGTTTGATATGATATAAATAAATGCTGTTAACAAAAACCTGATCTAAATGAAGTACAGGCATTATATTTCTCTATAATCAATGAATTAATTTAATGAAAATTACTTTTTTAAGTTTAATAAGCTTCAGGTAGTAAAATTATCATTGATCAGCATAATTAAACATGAAGACACTCTGAAAATATTTAAAATTCAGTTCCAAAATATGTGAAAGTTAATTCCAAAAATACATTTGAAATTTACTCATATAATAATTTCCTTTGTCAGTGAAGTTATTAGTGACACTAATGTTTATATTGCTCACCTTAAAGTGATTAGGAAATTCCTTTATTATGTGACAAAACAATTTATTTGATACGTTCTGTTTACTTGTTTGTTGTATCATCTTCATCAAATTTAATATGTTTTAACTGAATATTTTGAAAACATGTTGAAATCATTTCTTTTATGTTGAATATATAAAAAATTGCATAATTGGTTAGTATATCGATGTTAATGTTGAAAGATCTTCTGACCAATTTATTTAAAGTTAATTTTATAGTTTATTTATATTTATTGTTAAAATTATAAAATTATAATTATGATAAAATTATATTATGAGATTTAATAATAGTAATTAGATGAACATTACTTTGTGTATTCTTGTTAAAATATACAATATATGCTCAGATTACTGAAGGCTCAATTAAGCCTTCAAAATTGCTGTTTTGTGTAAATTTAGTTTATCTATTATCTTCTTATTTGTATCACTATTATTGTAGATATTATTATTGTTACCTTTTAGTATTATTGAAACAGATTTTATCCATTTATCTTTTTTATTCATTAATTTTGTATTTTGCATTACTGCTCAGGGTAAAATTATTTTATACTTTCATTGATATTTCCAGATAAAGTTTAGAGGATTTTTTTTTTAAATTCACGGATTAGTTCTAATTCCTGATATGATTTATGTAATGTATAATTGTGTTATGATTTAAATAAAGTATTAATATATCTTTGACCCTTGAGTCTATGAGGAGTTTTGTAAAGATTGATTCTGATATTAAACATAATATTTGAAACAGTTGGGGAATGTGCACTCAGTTTGTTCAATAGAGATTTAGAGAACACAGTTTGTGTTCTTCTGAAAATGTTTGTCACTATATGTTTTGTTATGATCTCAAGAATTTTCTTTGATTCAAAGCAAAAGTAATTTTTCTATTAAATTTTATATTATTGTGAGTTGGTGAGTATTAGTTATATATTTTTTTATCAAAAGTTGTTTTTTTTATAAAATTCTTAAAAATTCTGTATAATATTGTAACAAGTATTTTAATGCATTGTCTGAAGTATGGAAGTCAAATCGTTAACCTATGTTATGTATATTTTATTATATTCAATTCTTTAGTGAAATTATTAGCTGACTAGTTTGTTTAAATAAGCTGATGTACCCGGTGTATCTAAAATAAGCATGTTGGAATAGTGTGGGATTAATAGTGCTATGTTATCAATTAGTAGTTAGTTATAGTGTGATTTCTGCGTATTTTAAAAGTGTGTTTATTATCTGTTTTTCAAATGCTATGCTGAAGAAGTTAATGATTTATTGTTTAATATTCTACAGCAAATTGTAAATTTGGGTGTAATTTATTGATAAGTTTGGGAAATGTATGACATCATGTTTTTTTGTTGCACGGAGAATGATGTCAATGTAACTGTATCAAAATAATTCCTTGTCATTGTGTCTCTCACTATGTAACATGCATGCAAAATATTACACTGGCACCATTATGTTGATGGACTCTTGTTACATTAAATTATGTTACAAATCTGTATAAACACACAAAAACAATAAACAGATTGTTTGTTTTATCATTATAAACTTGACAAAAACAAAATAAAAGAAAAAAATTCAAATCAAATATATTATTTAACAATCTACAAAATAGATTTCCAACCCTTTATAATAGGTGCCATTAATAGTAACAATTCTAGTGACTCTGTTGATAAGGAGCTGTTCTACAACAGAATGATCTGGAAGCTCAACTGTCACTATTTTAAAACTGATTTGTTAATTTTAAAAAAATAATTTTAATAGGTCTAAATCATTAGAAACAAACACTGTTATGAGAGGAGGCTGAGTAATTTATTTTTTGTCTGGCAAAATTTACTTGTGATACTGTTTACAAGTGAAATTTAATTCTATTATTAAAAGACAACATAATCATTAACAATGACTTTAGTGTTTATTTTTTGCTGGTGTTTATAAGAAAAATAGAACAGTCATAATCTTTACAAATTTACAATCACAACCATTAAAAATTTTTTGTCATTCAGTTTTAGTTGTAAAAAACATAAATATATTTATATACTCTTTAAAACTATAATATTTTTATATCTGTTATAAAAGATATAAAAATATAATTCTATTTGCTGTAAATTTGCTTCATTGAGGGATACAAATTTGATGGCTATGTAAAAGATCATTTTGATTAAAATAATTTCTTTATTGATATTTAATAATCATATGTTATACTGAAATTTGTGTTTATACAATCTGTTTATAAATTTTTGGTTTATAATTAAAAAATAAAAAAGGTTACATGATAAAAACTAGTGTTTGTTTTCCTGTATTTTCTTATCTAACAGGCTTCCTGTTTCTTTCAACTTCTTGTTTTGATGACTAATATTATTTTAATGTGAAAGGTTCAGAAAACATGAAAAAATGTTGTCTATACCAAAATTATAACTTTGAATCTTATGAAATACATCAGAATTATGCATCTATGGATTCAAACTTTTCTAATCACCACACCTGTTGAATGTTTCTCTGTAACTTGCAATCTTAATAGCTAGCATAGTGTTCCAACTAGGAAGTGAGGTGTCTCGGCCTTTCATCTGGAGGTCCCGTGTTTGAATCCCGGTCAAGCATGGCATTTTTCACACACGCTACAATTCATTCATCTCATCCTCTGAAGATATACCTTAACGGAGGTTCCGGAGGTTAAACAAAAAAAAAAAAAGAAAAGTTGGAAGCAACATTGGCCATGTAGTGTGCACACTTTTCTTTGAGTGAGGGTGTTTTTATATCCAACACTTCATCAGACACTATAAATTTTAAAATGCTTCTCTTTAATTTGGTGCTTATTTATGATTCCATAATGTTTTTTTCAAAGTTGTATTAATTTAAAGTAATTTAAAATTGAATAAAATAACTTTATGCGCACACCACATACCATACTTACACCAGCAGTGTATGCTCCTAACTAAATTCTGATATTATTTATTCATTTCTCAGCAATAATGGCATATGAATTTTCAATTAATTTATCATATTAATTTACCATATTATTTATGAATTTTCAATTATTAATTTTCCCAATAAATAGAATAACTGTACATATGTTGTCAATTCAATTTAATAATTTAGCTCATCTGTTCACAAGATTCTGTTACAGAATTTAGAATCTCGCTTGTTTTGAATATATATCTATACAGATTTAAACCTTATAGAATTAGATAAATCTATATGATCATTTTCATTTAGGTACGCCTTTACCGTTGGTCTGAACTGTTTCAATTCCAAAGTCCTACATTCTTCTCAAACTTCTGTTTGATATTTCCATCTGCCTAGTTGGCATCTTTAGAATCTTTACTGGCTAACTGATAAGACAGTCTAGCAAATGCCTCTACTAAAAGTTGAAAATTTGATTAACTGATTTTTACTGTGAAAACATTAACTGAGAGGACCTACTACTTTTAGCTGTTTAGCCTCCGGATACCACCATAAGGTATTATTTCAGAGAATGAATGAGGATGATATGTATAAATGTAAATGAAATGTTGTCTTGTACAGGGACTAAGGTCGACCATTCCTGAGATATATGGTTAATTGAAACCCAACCAGCAAAGAACACTGGTATCCACAATTTAGTATTCAAATCCGAATAAAACTAAAACTACTTTTACTAGAATTTGAACCTTAGAATTGACTTTGAAATCAGTTGATTTGCGATGACAAGTTAACTA
Organism: Zanna intricata; assembly: GCA_010016005.3. Lineage (NCBI taxonomy): Eukaryota > Metazoa > Arthropoda > Insecta > Hemiptera > Fulgoridae > Zanna > Zanna intricata. Next base: position 47,999 of record JAAAKQ030518997.1, on the reverse strand, counting down.
TTGGACCAATCTGGTGGGTTAATTGAGAGGACCTGACGCATGGTAAACCTACACTGACTGTGTTTTCAAACCTCTTATTTAGAAATGAATGCAAGCTGGAGTTTGAGTGTTACGGAAAAGTTCAAAAGATGCTGTCGATTAAAAAATAGTAACAGTCAAAATGGCATCATTATTTAAATGAGTAATATTAGTTGTTCTGGTTAAGATTTTCCTGCATTAATATGTTTAAAATAACAATAAATAAAAATAGAATAATGTAAAATAAAATGAAAACAAGAAAAGGGTACAGTGACACATGCCATGAGTCAAACTGAATGAAAACCATTATGTTTATTGTGTAATGTGGTATTGAAGCAATTAAGACCTACAGAATAGTGCGAATAGTGCTCGAGAGGCAGTGTGTCACAGTTTTAAAAAATGGTAACTGATTTATACTATATACAAAGTAAAGTTCAATCTGTAAACTAAAAAAGAAGAAAAAAACAGTACATATATATATATATATATATATTTATATTTTTGCTCAAAATATTTCATTTAGAAGGTTGATAATCTAATATTTTGTAATCAGTGAAATTACTCAAATATCTGTCAATGTATTATAAATATGTGTTTACATCATAGTAATATATCGGTGTAATAATAAGCTAATAAAATTTATTTAAAAATATGAATTTTGTTATATTTAGAACAAATTTTATTCATGAGATACCTATGTATAAGTAGTTTAAATCAAATGAAATTAAATATAAATAAATATTCTTTAAACATAGTGATCATTAAATCTTTGTTAAAAAAAAAAATCACTGCTTTGTTTTAACAAGATCTGTTTTTTTATAAACTCCTAAGTAACTTAGCCATATTTACATAATATTCTACTGAAGAAAAAAATATATGCAATACTAATTATTAAAAAAATTTAATGGATTTTTAGATGTCTGTAAAATGTTAAATCATCATCAAGTACTTAGCTGCTGTTCTTTAGACAGGAAAATACTGGTACTACATTTTTAAACTCTGGATACATTTCAAATCTCAAGGGAATTTTACCACATAAATTTTTGCTTACTTTTTCTAAAATCTGTTTGGAGATAATTGTGTTTAATTTCAATTTTAACTGTTTAAGAAATGGGATAATTAGTGATGAGTAAAGGATATTCCCATTTGTATAATATATAGCTTTAATACTTTAGCAGTATAACAATCTTATTAATGCACATTGCTAACATTTTCAGAAAGTGACTGGGAATACAAAACCTGTCTGGAAATACCACTTCATCCTCTTAAGTATGATTGTAAGAGAAGATTACTATAAAACATTTTCATACAAATTTTTAATTGTTTGTGCAGAATTTTAAGTTTCTATTCAATATTTTAGGAATACCCATCAAATTAAGGAATCCTGTTTTGTCTTTCTAGTCATGATGAAATGAGAATTCCAAATTTCTTCAGTTACAATTTGACTAATTCTTAAAGTTGAATTCTAGCTTCACATTAATTACTTATCTAGCTTAGTAAATGTTATCTGTACTTAATTCAGCTTTACTTTGTTAAGTCTGGTTTAAATAGAAATCCCAAGATAAATGGATAATAGTGAATATAATTTAAATGCAGATTATTCATTTTAGGTTTGGCTTAAAATAAAATTTTTAAATGTGATAAGAATATTATTGAATTATTACTGACAAATTTCATAGTTATTCACGCATTATAACCAGAGGAAGGCTCTCTAATTCTTAAAAATGATTACTTCTTTTCGTCTCCTTAACAGTGAATAAGGAAAATCTCTTCTCAGCAGTAACTTACAAAGTAAGGAGAATATATTTAAAATTTGCAATTCTTCCAGCTTGATGCCCCTTTTAAAACACAATTTAATTTAATGATTTATGGACCGTTAATCAAAATAATTCTTGTCACCTTTTTTCTAGACTCCTTTTGGAATAACTGCATTAAATTTCAACTTTCCAATTATTTGGGAAATGTAAAAAATGGGTATGAGTGATTCAGTAAAGGCTTTCCTTATTACATAAAATAAATTATTTATTCAATAAAAAATTTATTATACACAAAATATATAGTTGGCATCCTTTTTCATTCACTTAGGATTGGGTAAAAAATCTCAAGCTATGGGTAAACGGAATGTACTGTCTGGTTTCTGGTTTCCAGAAACCTGACATCTTGGCATCAAGGGGATGGTTTTGGTATCTCTTTTCAACATACATATTTGTTTCCTTACAGTTTGTTAAACAAAATAACTTTTTCTTACTTTTCCTAAAGATTTCCTTTAAAATAATTGTAACAATTTCTTTTGTTGCTTGATGAATTACTTCATTAATTCACCACAGAAAATTTTTAAGTTTGTATGTGGGCAGATGGAAATGAAATTTTATAGGATATAAAAAAAAACCCATTTCTGACCAGGATTTGAACCAGGGACCCCTTTGTGGATCCCACAAGATGCTACTACTCCACCACGGATGTTAACAATTTTCAGCTTTTTAGCTGTTCAGGAATGGGAGAATTTATAATGAGTGAGCCAGTCAGTGGGGTAAGGCTTTTCTATGTGTATGTATGGATAAAAGTACAATAAAGACGTTCATGTACTACTTCTTGTGAACCTCAAAAACTGATTTTATAACAAATTTTAACCCTCATATCTAACAGGTATTTGAGCTTGGTATTTATTATAGATAGTTGTGTTTTTTTTGTGTGTTTATATGTTACTTATGTGCCTGTTTATAAAACACTAAGATCACATAAATATATATGTTTACAAAAATTATATTTTTCACTTGTCTTTTAAAGTTAAGTTTTTTTTATTGATATTATAATTAAATCTTACATTTAATATTTTGTACTATTTTATCCATGTTTTTGGATAAACATTTACACACTGAATTGTTATAAGCAACTTATAAAGATTATTATGCAACTATTTATATAAACATTTTAGAGAATAACAGCATTTTTTATAAAGTGTCATTGCTCCTTCATCTCTTTTAGTATGCATTTTAAAAAAGAGTTAAAAATATTATTTTCAATAATAAAATATTCTCATGTGCAATCAAAAGAAACACTGAGTTTTTATTTTCTTTAAGGGAGTTTAAATAATATCTTAATAATAAACAATTCAAATATTTTATAATCAAACATAAAATAACAAATTATTTAATATATTACCTGATAACTTACCAATTCATAAAATATGATGAGAAATTACAAAAAAAGTTATAAACAACATTAAATCTCAATGAAAAATAAAAACATACTAATAAATATTAAAATAGAAGAACATGATGAGAGTTTTTTGTAATGAGTATGTATTTTTATTTCACTTCTTAAAAATTTATAATGTACTCAGTTTAAGTAGTGTGATAAATTTATAATTATTTCTTAGCTAATTTATAATTTAGTTTTGTAAACCATAATTTATATATATAGATTTTAAAATGGTAAACACATTTAATATGAGAAAAAATAATATTGACATTCATTTAATATACAACTACTATATAAACCAATGGTGTATGATCATTTGACTGACATTTTAAATATTAATCCCATGCAAAAATTAAATCTTGTGAAAAATAGAAATAGATCTTTTTTAAGAAGTAAAATGTGACTTTATTTACTGCATTCTTTTAATTTTTACGGTTAAGAAGAGAAAAAAAACAGAGAATATAATACATGAACAATAGATTCTGCTGAAACACAAAAAATAACTTATTTTATCAGGAAGCATTATTTAAAATAAGTAAACAAAAAGTATTAAAGTTTGTAATCTCAAAAAAATTCCATGCTGCAAATATTAAAGCAGATTGTTGACAGTTTTTTTTTCTCAATTATGTATGTAAATACATAATTTTGTCATATAAAATATCTCAAATTATTTCAAAGAAGAAATATTCAAGAAACCAAATACAATTATTTATGACAAAATTTAAAACTCTGTTAATGTAGCGTAATTAATTCATTAACAGAAGTTTATTATAATTAATCTGTTTCTTCAAATTCATGTTCTGCAATAATGTAAAATATTTGTAAAAACAGAAAGTAAGAAAATTCATATAGAATGCCTAGAAAAATGTTTAGTATGATTGTCATGAAAGTTTTGTTTTCTGCGATCTCAGTTATTACAGTAAAAAAGTCATAGTGTTCATCTATGTCTTTACACCTATTGTTCACAGTTTTCTTAAAAACTGCTGAAGAAATTTTACCATAGAAAATGATTTATCAAATTTCAGCTTCGTGGATCACTTCTTTAGTATGGAGATACTGTGATGAGTAAGTGGTACTAGGAATGATACAAAAAGTGTAAGTTATTGCCTTACTTTAATAGTATGTTAATTGTTATCAAATATTAAAAAAAAATTCAATAATCATTTTATAAAATTTAAACAGGAATATGAAAAAACTCCTACATTATTGTTATTGTCTGATTCAGATCTTTACTATTATCACAACATTTTTAAATTCCTGTTTTATGTACTTCTCTTTCTTTCTCTAATTATCATTTAATGTTAATCATCTCTTCTGATAAGATCATAAACTAACAAAATTGATTTGTGTGTCAAATACTTACTTCATCTTTAAACATTTCATGAAATATTAATAACTAAGTGTTATTAAAGTACAGTATTTAAAAATACATAAATTTTAATACAAAACTGTTAACAATCTGTGAGTGAAACGGTACATGCACATGCAAGCAGGGCAAGCCTTCTGAGTTAATGATTTTACTGGTGGATTATTTGTTATTAAATTTTGTTTTAATTAGAATTTTACATTTTATCTAAATTTTATTTTTTTTATCATAGTTAATAATTTTTTTGTTCTTTAGTGTGTTTATTGCTATTTACATTATTTAAAATTTGTTACTTATTCTAAAATTGTTGTTTAACCTAACTTTATACAATACCATGCATAATTTGAAATAAAGGACAAGTTTTTATCAAAGTTTTGGGTTTCTTTACAACAAATTTTTTTCTGCTTATGAAATTTATATATGAAGTTTAAAATAACTACAAATCAACGGAAATTCCTAACTATATATTATATTTTTGTAATTATTTTAAATTATTAATATATTTTTACCAGTAAAATTTAGGAATTTTTTTTAGATTAAGCAGCTATTCAAGCAGCAAAAATTTAACGAGAGAAGTTTTAATACAACAACTGTATAAGATTCATACATTCTGTTACTGTTCCAGTTATCACACTTTTTTTTTTAATTAACCAAACAGAATATGCTCAAGCACAAACATACACACACACATACAGATATACATTCACATGTGCGTGAGTGCACACTCACAATTTTAGCTTAAATCATGAATAGCTTCTTCATCACAATCTTCTCTCTGAAACTGATGTACTCCTCACTCATACAATGTTATTATTTTACAAGAAACATTTTATGAGAAATTATTTTTAAACTGAATTAATTTAAATTAAATGAATAAATTAATCTGTAAATTAGATTTCCCTAATGTATCAAGATCCTGACAAATAAGTATTTAATCAGAAAGGGTTAAGTGCAAGAGTCTGTGTAGATAAATGAAATATTTAGTAAAAGAAATAATAACTTAAATGTAGACAAAATGAATACAGGCACATGTTGGTATAGTATTGGTTCTTCTCACTGATGCAGATTTTTAAAAAATGCATCAAACAAATTTAAAAAAAAATGTACTAAATTAATTAAAAATCTTAAACAGGGCCTAACAAACTTATTTGAATTTTTTAAAAAGAAGCAGTTAGAATTAAATCTAAAAGCAAATATTTGCTTTTTCTTTTTCCTTTTGTATTGATAAATGTTACTTGGCAAAAAAATTGTAATTTTTTTCTCTCTATTGTACTTGGGTCAAGCAAAAAAATCTATTTCTTGACTCATATATGTGCACACTCTCACACATCACATATAAAAAACTAAAACATAAAAAAATTGAGTTGCTACATATTATTAAAAGTCCATCTTTACCAAACATTACAATTATTCCCAAAAATTAAACAAAATTTACCAGTTATCAAAAAATAAAGAAACAAATCTACAAAATGCAAATGGAAAGTTAAAAAAAAAAAAAAATTACAAAGAAAATTTGAGCAAAAAATATTATAAAAAACTTTGTTTAAAAAAAAATAAAAAAAGACAAAATATAATGAACAACTTCACTACTTTGGGTGTTTCTGTTAAATAATTAATATGATTAACCTATATTAATGTAAAATAAGTACCTACTACATTGGTAGTCAAGAAATTATGAACATCTAATTAGGTGCAGAAAACAGTTACTTTTTACCTATTGCACTGAAATAAATAAACATATTCATTTATGTGTAATAAACACATATTTTGTAATAAAAAATTATAAATTATGTATCAGAACATTACTTAAAAAATAATATACAATGTCTGAGATCATTAAGATTTGAAAGTTCATGACAAGAAAAGAAAAGATTAAAATATCAGCAAAAATTCTCAACTATAGTAAAAATGCAAGTTTTAGCAACTTTATGGGCAAATTAAATAATACAATACACTATTACATGTCTATAAAATCATAACTAAAAGGAATATTTAGAAGAATCAAAAATGAAAAAGATTCCTATTTCTTCTTTGATGTATATACATATTTACCCTCAGGGTTTTTAATTCTGTCTTAAAACAAATTAATAAAGAAGTGAAACTTTTTGTTTGATATTTCAAAAGGAAAAATACCATTTATCAAAAGACAAAAAATTAAATGACAGAAACCAAATAACATGTCACAAATTTTTATGGAAAAATTATTTTTTTATTAGAAATCTACTGTTTTTGTAATCTATTACATAAAACAATATAACAATATAAATTACATAAAACAATGGTTTATAATAAATTATAAACCATTTGAAAATTATTCTTATTCAGTTCTCATTTTTAAACATACTGAGATCATTATTAAAGTCAGTTTGCTTGTTTCTTGCATTATTGTGTTATGCAGTCACTAATGATCACATAACACAATTATTGTTGCACAATACAATTGATTTGATGTTTTATTTCAACAATGAACTCATTTTTAACAATGTTTTGTATTTTTATTGCTCATTGTTAAACAAATTGTTTACAGTCTAGTTTATGAAAGTTAATATTAATGAAATGAACTTTGTTCAAAAAATATTTATGTATCATTTACTAACTCCTACTTAAATCAACTTATTTGTGGTTATTTCTGCACACATATACTTGCTCAAAGTAAATGTATTTGGAAGCAAATACGCTTGCAAATATATCCTAGTACATTTAAATAATGCTTACAGATATATACATTTATTTTTTAATATGAAGAAAGGATGAAGATAAGAATCAAATAAAAAAATATAGATTTCTGCCTGAAACACAAATTTCACTTTGAAATGATCTGTAAATAAATTTAAAAAAGATCTATTACTTCTTTATAACCAAACATTTTCAAACTGAAATATTTTCTCAACAAAAGCATTGCTTTTGAGATGAAAATTTATAACATGTAATTTGGTTCACCTGGTGTTAATAAATAATAAAATAATTTTTATAATACAATCCTGCAAGAAGGTTATAATTGAGTTAAAGTAAGTATACTATGCTATTCTTTGATAAACACTGCTAACTGATAAACAATGCTATTTTTGAATTGAGCAGTTTATATATTATACTTATACTTTATTATACGTTTATAAATATGATTCACACTATGGTGTAACTTAATTACTCATCATTCTGTCTATGTTTTGAGTAACTTATTTACATAGCGTTATTAAGAAGAAACACAGGTCTCTTGTCATCTGTGACAGTCAATTCATTTTGTATAAATCCTTTGATTTTGTAATTATAAATGCTTCACTATACTTATTTTGAAAACTAATCCATTTCAAAAATCTGATTATACAAAAAATATAAAGAAAAAATCAATTATTTATTTATACTGATTACTGCAAACTAATAAGCTGGTAATTCTGACCACTTAATAATTTAGTTTACTAAAAGATACAATTTATGAGTGAATGACACTTTGCTAATAAAAAATATAACACATTTCTTAAGAAATTTTTATTTAATAAAAAAAATTGAAATCACAATAATTATTCATCCATAGTTCTACGACACAAGTCCACACTTTCCAAATATATACTTTCATTAATAATTTTCTACAATTGTGTATGAAAATAGGAGAACCTTGTTTAATTGTAGCTAATTTTCAATTGATCACTCTAAATAAACATTATGACAAGAAATGGACTCCAACAATGTAACAAAAACAATAACTTGCATAGTTCAGAGGAAGTTTTTCTTACTAGTTATTGCTATTATTGTTATAATACAGTTATCTGCACTATTTTTCTATGTTATTGTATTTGAAATCATGGTGACTCTACTACTAGTCGATTGTGTTTTAACCATTGACTCAAAGTATAGCATAGTATAGTATACTGCTTTAACTGTGAAAGACAAATATAAGATAAAATGTACCATAGTTTTGTGTAAAATATTAGCTTTGTGCTTGAAAATCCATTAAAAAATAAACTGATATAATTTTTCATACTATTATTAGTTGAAAGTTAACAAGTTTCTTGTGTTAGATAGATTCACATATATGGTAATTCTATAGAAGGAATTGGAAAAAACTTTACTAAAAGACCCATTGCCACTTGTAAATGTTTTGCTTGTTGTCCAAATGGATAAGTAGAAAATCACAGCTAGGCTACTTATTTGGCTGCCTTTCAGCTAATATTACAAAGTAATTAAGAGATTATATTTTCTATACAATTATCTACAACAAATTCCCAGATAGATCTAATGGATTATATAGTTAAAGATGAGCAATTTTTCATTCTAGAAAAGTGTAATTCCATTAGAGAACAATATACGTTTATGAATATGAAACTGCAAGAAACAATTTTTTGTGATTTATTATCTTATCTGCTCATTTACAGAGTTAAAAAAATGTATGCTTTTTATCACCTACACAAAATAATGCATTGTGTACTGAATGAGAGAGAAAACAGAGTTTTCATAAAGATTAATTATAATAAGACATAAGTGAAGTACGAGTATGTATTTGCTAATGTAATTGTTTGATTATCATCTGAAAACCAAGCAATATAAAAAAATAAAAATTCTTTCTTATTTATTTTTGAAAGAATTAGACAAGAAACCTGAAATCTTTGGAATGGTCTCTCATTATGTTGTTATATTGCTTTAAGTGTGTATTGCTTGCTTTAAGTTTTAAATTTCTGTCTGATAACAAAATATAAGATTCATTGACAGCAATCTTTGTTGACTTGTAGAGAGCTGAATTTTTGATATAGGTATGCTGTTTAAAGACTGGTCAAAACAACTTAAACATTTTCAAATTCTCAGATGACAATATGATGATAATAACCATCATCGTCATCATAAGTAGCACTCATCTTCATTAATGGGTAATTTTATGAGAATAAAGTGACAGCCATTTTATAGCATTATATATAACTGGCAATGAAATGAGACGAGAATAACATTACAGATATCACTTAAGAATTTCTTCCTATCTTCTTAATAGAATAAAACCTACAATTCAGGAACAAATTTAGTTTTCAATTAATTTACTGTTTTCAATGATTTATAATTTTACTGTACTTTTTCCTGAATTAATACAACATACAAACTTGATATAAAATTGTATCAATAAACAACAAATCAGAGGAATTACTACAATTGCAAAATATTAGTAGAAATACTGCAGAAAAATTTAAAAATGATATTTAATTACAAGATTAAGAGTGTTCTGTTTTCATTTTTTTAAAACTAATAGTAAAATAGAAAATGATGTATTAAAAGTCACATTGTAGAATAATCATTCAAATTATACTTGCTGATAAAGAAATTCATTTACTATTAAGTATTTATCCAGGTAAAAATACTTATACTCATTATGGGTAAAGATAAAGATTATATATAAAGAAGAACAGAAAAAAAACAACTATTAGGATAATGAGAGTTAAATAAAACTAGCTTCTACTGAAATTCTACATTTGAAGCAATGGTTTTGTTTATTGTCCTTACACACAGGGGAGGAAGAGAGGAAAATAAACATCTGCAAAAAAATATTTTTTGTAGAAAAGTACAGAATATTAAGAAGATCTATGAAGTAAGACTGAATCTGTTGTTGAGAAGCAGTAAGAAAAAAGTAAACCTTATTTAAAGGAGAAGTAATAGATTGGGCATTTGTGAGTGAATCTTTAGTACAAACTGAACTAAAAAAATTTGAAAAAGAAAGAAGGTAAATTTATAGTTGATCTGGGGAGAGACCAAGAATTAAAAAAATGAATTTAGAATAGAAAAACAGAAATATGTAGACGTTACTGTGGCAAGGAACTAGCCTTTCAGTAGAAGGATGAAGTATCTTATGATCCAAGCTAAAACAAATCAGTGGCAATCACTGCAGAAGAAATTTCTAAATAAATAAATGCTGAATATAATCATGAATGGTATACATGTGCATATATAATGTGCATTCTAATTTTATTCTCTTACTTCTTTTTCATAATTTTTGATGGAAATGCCTTGAAATAAAGTAAGAAGGAATTTTACTCAACTTATACTTAATATTAATATAATCTTGCTTTTTTTTCTTAAATTGAAAGGAATCTTGCTTTTTTCTTTAGTTGTAAAGATCTGTCTGCAGAAACAATCTGTATTACCCAATATCAGTTTTCAGAGTTACCAAATTGATACCGATTATCAGTTTCTATTGATTGTTAGGAATGCAAAACTTCTATGTAAACAAGTAATTTCTTGACTTTAACACTTGGTAATTTTATTCATCACAGTGTTGTTCGTATAGTAATAAAACAATATGGTGCTATGTCTAATACTGATGTTTATTATGTCTTCTTATAATTCCAGACACTGAGATGTTTTACTTTACAATCCATGATGATGAGAATGAATTATATTTAACATTTGTTTTTATTTCTACTGGGTCAAAAGATTAATATTAGGTGGAGAGCTTACATTTGTAAGATGTACTAAAATATTTGGTTTTCTTCCATATATTTTATTACTTTTTAATGACTATTATCATTATTACGTAGACAAAGATGCCACAATGTGTAAATAATGACTGACTAGAATTCAAGTATAAAACAATTTTATTTCTGAAATAAGCTAGCTGAAATTAATAAGAGAAGTTTTTAAAATAAAAGGTGTACTGGTCATAAGTAGGAGGGCGGTCCGAAAATTAATGAGACTGATTTTCGTAGGGAAATCTAAAAAACACAGAGTGGCAAACCTGCATGTATATAAATACTCAGATATGTGTGTGTTGTTTATTTCCCATGTTAATTTCAAGTTGATTGTTGTAATCATTAAGTGTTAGTGATTGTTCGATAAAGTGTGTTGAATAATCATCTACCATGCAAAAAATGTCGATATGTGTTATGCATAATCAGTTTTGTGTAAGTTTAAAAAATATCAGCTTCTGAAACGTACAAAATGTTGGTAGAAACATTCAATGAAGAGTGTGTCATGTGCAACACTTTTACCTGCCATTGGCATGCCAAATTTTTTACCGGCTAAGAGAGTGTAGAAGATGTGGTGAGAGCGGGTTGACTGAGCATTGTGATTAACGACGTTACAGTGAACACAGCGAGTGTTAATGATATTAATGCCACAATATGCATCAGTTATGCCGGTATGCATCAGTTACGAGAACTGCTATTCATATCTCTTAATATTCTGAGGGGTGGATGCATTTTAAATGTGCTTCGTTGGGGTTGGGTTCCAGCGGCTCTTAATGCTTGACCAAGTGGAGCACCGCGTATTTGTCTGCGAAGAACTGTTGGCTCTATACAAGACAAGGGAACACAGGTTTTTACATAATATGGTAACCGTTGATGAATCTTGGAAGTTGCATTATGACTCTAAGATAAAACAAGAAAGCTTTCGATGTAAGTCAATCTCTTAGCAGTCTCCAAAAAAAGCAAAAACTGCACACAGCACGGGTAAAGTAATAATGGTGATCTTTTTTAATCATGAAAAATTCATTTATCATCATCAGGTAATTATGACTGTAAACGCTCTCTGGAATATCAATATGCTGAAGATAATGCTGACTCGCATCATAACAAAAATGAAGAATTACTGTTGTATCACAATAATGTGCACCCCACATTGTTCAGATAGTCTGAATTTTTTAATGGAAAAAAATTAAAACAGGTTCACCTATCATCATACACCCTAAATTAAAATGGATTCATGTAATGTACAGCCCAGACCTAGCTGTGCAACTTCTGGCTGTTCCCAGAGCTGAAGAAGGGCCTGAAAGAGCAAAAATTTGAGACGAATATAGCTAGAGGTTGTAAAGCTGTGCAGGTGAAATTCAAAGTTCTTTCAAAAGATAGCCTGGATTCCGTATTTGAAAAGTGGGTTAAGTGTTAGAAGCAGTGTGTTGCACTTAAGACTATTTTGAAATGGAACTTGTAAATGTAGATTCACAATAGTTTTCTTGAATTACAGCTGTTTCTCATTACTTTTTGGACCGCCTTTGTAGCTATGGTAATATTTGTGTTTACTTAACTGTTTGATTCAAAAGAGTAGTGTAAAATAAAAGAAAACCTGCATGTCTTAATCAAAAGAGTATAAAAATATTCTGCACAAGCAAAAATTAGTCTAGATCTGATAGAAAGTAAAATGGATTTTTTTATATTTTTCATAAGATAAATATTGTTATTAAAATATTTAAATTTACTGATAATCTGTTAAGTGTATGGATGTTTTTATTGAAAGCAAAAATAATTAATTGTTTAATTGATGATGTAATAGAAGTAAAAAATAATTATGTCTCTTTTGTTAAGTTTTAAGATAGTTGTGTATGAACTTGAATTAAAGAAAGGATGTTGAAAAAAAAATTGCTGATTCAATATTTTTGTATTGGTTGGCTACAAATTAAATTTCATGTATTAAAAAACTGACTAAAATTCAATTTAATTCATTATTAGCACATATATTTAACTACCATTATAGATAAAAATTATAAAAATCAAACTGCTTTGTACATAATGATTATAATTCAGAACCAATACTTTCCCTTTATAGAGAAACATCTTTTTGAAGTTCATTCTTTTATGTATTAATTGAGCAATTATATACCAAAGAATAATTAAACATTTGTCATAAGAAGATACATTATTGTATAATGTCCTGTCCTAAATATATTCATCTAAGAACTGAACTCCGATGAGGAAGAAAGCAGTCGTCAGGTAGATATTTATTTTTTGGGCAAATATTTCATAATACAGTAACATAGGATTTGATCTTGAAATAAATTAATCATAAAAGACAAAGCAAACAGTTGTGCAAAGACAAATTAACATGCAGTCTTGATTAATGTATCAATATTAAAATGATGAACAATAGTAAAAAGAGACAAAAATTATTTATAATAAGATTAAAGAAACTAATATTAGGTTAAAATTAATTGTAATTTATCTTAGAAATGTTTACAAAAGTTCTAAGAGGCAGAGACTTGAGTAAAAACAGTGCAATACAACATAAAAATTATGAAACATTTTAAAAATGTAGTTCTACAAGAAGTAAGCTTAAAAAATTTCTGATTTATTTTACAAATGTTCCTTTATAAAATACAAACAGAAGAACTGTAAAACAAGAGCAGTTGAATCTGATGAACTGAATCTTATAAGTAATAAAAAAAATTATTATATAACCATAATTGGATATGATATTTTTATTTTACTGGTACATTTTTATTTAGTAATATTCCATATGTGATCATTTAGATGATATTTTCTGCGATTTTACATGTTGTAACAGTTATTATAAGGAAAAACATTTACTAGTATACAAGAGTAACATTATGGAAAACTGAAGCCTTCAGTTTGAAGTGCATGAGTAGATTTCCATTTTAACAATAAAATGAAAGTTGTGGACTTATGAATGCTGATGTCTCTGCCTTTCTTTAGGAAGATCTTGTGTTTAAGCCTAATATGAAATGGTACCTTTTACTCATAATAAAATCCATCTCTTAGTAATAATACTAGCCTGTATTTGCTAAAGAGAATAAACAACTTTTATTCAAAGCCAACAAATACAAACACGATGAAAGCAGCAACTTAGACAAATTCCTTACTTTTTGTATTAAGAAGAATATAAAACAATAGAACAAAATTACAAGAAAGATTTTATTCAACACATTTAAATAAAATTATTAATATTACATTTTATATTTATAACGGTTAATTTAATTATTAATTATATTAAGAGTTTTATTAGATGTTATCAGTAAGTTTTGAGTGTCCTTTCATACAATTTTAATAAATTATGAAATAAAAAGTATATAATATACATAACTTTTTTAAATCTCAAAATGATGTTACTACACAAATCTGTTGTGTTATTTCTTAATACAATAAATAATATTATATTCAGGACCCAAAACTTTGAATTTTAAATATATAGAAGGCATTGAAGGATAAGACAGGCCTCTAACCTAAGACTGGCACAGCATCTGAGGTTTGGGGTAACACTTGAGCAAGCCGCAGTAGAAATACTGTCTGAGAGAGGAGTATAGTCACACCTGGAACATAAAGACACCTGCACCCTCCAGTTCCCACTTCAATCTTATATAATTCTCTCAATTTTTGTAATTCTAGATTGTAGTTTTATGTATTATTACTTTTAACGCTGAAATTTATTGTTGATTTTGTTTAAAATATCTACAGAGATTTATTAAATCATAAAAAAATTATTATTAAAAAAAAATATTTAGAAACAGAAGTAAAAGAAAGTAAATTCATGCCCCAATTAAAAGTATTTATTATTATTATCTTGAAAACTGCAATAATAAAAAACAACTAGTTTAGGAATAATATGATTACAAGAATAATTGAAAAGAAAAAACCACTTAAAAGAAATATTTTATAGTTAAATTTTAAATAAGCAAATATTGCAATTTAAATTCCAAAAGTAAATAAAATTGTTAGAATGTATATAGAAATTAGTTATTTTATTCAGTATAAAATGCCATTCACAGAAAACTAAATAAAAAATTTATATATATTTATAAGAACTGCAGTAGCCGAAATTTACTGGTTTTTACAAGGTGGCTGTTGCTACTGCATGTCATCAATACATGGACTGTGATGTAATTGTTAAGATATGTTATAAATTCTGAAAAATGACTGACAGATAACAGATGATATGTATGCAAATAAGTGTAGTATGTCACATGATAAATTACTATTCTATATATTTCCTATTATCGGATAAATGTATGGATATAATCTTGGATATTAGTCTATGATTTTATTTATTTAAATCAGAATGAATAAACAAAGTTGAGATATCCAATTTTCAGTATTTTCTTAATTTAAATTATTTAGAATAACAACCCTATAGAAATATAAATATGAAAACAAACAAAATAAATAAAAAAGAATTGAAATTAAATAAAGCAAACAAAAGTAGGCTAAACTCACATAACTGCACTGTCTTTACAGTTTGATTCCAAAGGTATGGGAGTACTTGAGTTCATATGCATGAAAAATCAAAAATTTAAGATAAAAAACTGTGTAAGCTTGGCCTAATTTTAGTTTGGCTTTGCTGTTGTTATGTAATTTATATTTGTTTTATATAGTTGGTAACCGAACAAACTGAAAAGAAAGAAAATACTGAAAATATATGTGTAAACTTTTATTTTTATAAATAATAATATTCAACAAAGAAAAATTGTTAGTTGTGTTTATTATATATATATGTTGCATTCTCATAGTATCATTAAACTTAAATAAATTTAAAAATTTCAGGATAATTTTTAACAATGTTTACTTTGGCACATATGTAAATCATCTACAGAACCATTTGTTTACTGTTAATAATAAACATTGTAACTGTTGGGATGAAAATTTTCTGGAGTTAAAAAAAGGTCAGTTGCTATAAAAACATATAAATTTTTTTCTGTTATCATTTCACTAATCTCCCATCTTCTTCATTTAAATAAATTTGTGCATATAAAAAATCACAAAAGACTATAAAAGATATTTTACAAATAGTGTTGTCAGAATAATTAAATTCTTTATAATTTATGATTTAAAAAA
>JAAAKQ030518997.1:18315-31783 GCA_010016005.3 Zanna intricata | reverse complement strand
ACAAAAGACTATAAAAGATATTTTACAAATAGTGTTGTCAGAATAATTAAATTCTTTATAATTTATGATTTAAAAAAAAAACACAAGTCTGAAAAAATAAATTTTTTTTTTTTGATTAACAAGATTATGAAAGTAACTATTCTTTAGCATGAATGTTATCTCAAAACTAGTAGATGGTTACTTCTTCAGTCAGATTTATGCTGATCAGCATTGGTCACATCTACTAGAAAAAATATGGTTGATAAAACTAATTATTTTTTAAAATATCTGTTTTTCCTATTCAATAGAAGTAGAGCTTGAATGATTTAATTTGTTAAAAAAGTTAGTGTAACAGTTACAAAAATTTATAATGCAAAAGAAAAAATACAAATTATGAAATTTTGTAAAATGATAAATTTTATATCAGATGAAATGAGATTCCTGAGTTTCATAACTAATCAATTTTAGGTCCTATTATTTACCTAATGATAATGTAAGATCTTGCCCAAAAACAGCCTAAACATGAATGATTTAATTTTTGGACTTAGAGAAGAAAGGGATTATTTTAAATAATTTGGAACTTGGATGGCCGTACTTCAGCTCAACTTCTGTGGATAATGATTATGATTATCAATTGCTGAACTGAACATTTTGAGGATCATCTTAATTCTCAGAAAATAAAAGTCAAGTCCCAAGATTTTGTTTTAATTCTTTATTATTTTTTTTTATTCATTACATTGTGTCAAAATAAGTAACTATAGATTAACAGCAGTTTATCATAACTTTATTAATCTATATAATTATGTTAGTATGTGAATGAGTGTTTTTTTTTTGGGTGCTTTAAATTGTATGAAATCAAAAGATAATTGGTATAATCTATAACTAAAAGGAAAATAATGTGAAAATTTAACCATCAATCAGTTTTTTATTCAGTCACTGAATTTCATTGTTAGATGTGTGTTTCAGTCCATGAATTGTGTTTATGAATTACAGATTGGATTTATCCATAATTGAAGAAAGTCCTATATTTTTATGTAAGTGTAAATAAATTATATATTGGTTTTTAATAATATCATTAAAAACACATTAAATAATTAAAAATAGAAGAAAATTAAATTAAAACAATATTCACACTTTTATGCTGTAGATAATTATTGTTTAATTAACTTTTAAGAATATTAGGGAAATTTAGTAAATTAATATACTCTTTTTATATTTCAGAGTAGTTTTTAAACAAGATAATTTATAGTAAATGTTTTTGGATAAAAAGTACATTTCAAATTAGTAAAATATAATTTATGATCATAATTTATATAAGTAGAAATACATAATTATGTACTTCTTAAAATATAAAAAATTAAATGTGGACTATAGGAATTATTTATTTTAGAATGGCATTTATTGTAAAACCTGAAATTTATAAAAAAAAACGAATAAACAATAATTATAACATGATAATAATGGATTAAATATATTTTTGATATTAAACACCATACCAGAAAAATGAATATCAATAAAATATTAAAAAAATGAAAAATATTGTGCCATTTATTTTTAAATATCAACAAGATAAAAATGTCTTTACTTTCACTACTATCAATACTTACAAATCATAAAACAACCATAATAGAAATTATTTTTTGTATTATAAATTTAAGTCTATTTTTTATTTGTAAAATTTTGTTGTTATAAATTCATTATTTATTTTAATTTTAAATTTATTAGGAATAAGTTATTATTGTTATTATTATTACAATGAAGATTAAATTAATATTGTCTCATTACTATTTTATTAATTTTTAAAGATTTATTTTGTTATTTAATGTAAATATATATATATATTTTTTTTTTGCAATAATATGATGTGAATATTATACATATAAGGAAAGGATTATTTAGATAAAAAAAAAAACAAACAGTAACATATATTGCTAGACATCTTACAATACCTTGTGTTGTTTTTAACTCAGATCACTTAAATATTACATTGAATGGTGAGACTCTTGAAGAAGAAAAACCAAAATAAAAGATAAAAAAAAAAACAAAAAAGAAATATATATATTTTTTTTCTGGCTACAAGGATTAAATGCTGATCATGACCTTCCAACTGCAATTACTGTAGTTTATAAACCAATAATAAATTTAAATAATGTTGCATGCTCTAATGTAACAGTCATGCTAAAATACATATATAAAATTAAAAAAGGCAAAATGAATTCCTCACAAAAATAATATTTTAAAAAAAATGTTGTACTAAATCCTGGTAAGCAGGGATATTTTTTAGCACGCCTCTGGTTGATTTTGCTTGTAGATGATACATTGTTGTTAGCATCAATCTGGAGCAGTTAGAAAACCGTATAATACTATAAAGAGTATAAAAGTTTATTCGATTTATGCAAAATTTTTAAACAACACTAATATCAACAAACACAAAATACATAGTCCTCTTTAGTAACCCTTTCCTAAGCACTCTAGAACTGGTAAGAAAACAACTATGTCATTTATAAGCAAAATACAATCCAACAGCATTACTAAAAGAGGAACTGTACAGCAGTTCAAAATATTTGCTATACAGAAAGTATAGATAGTGAATGAATATATTAATTAAATTAATTAATTAATTAATCAAGTAAACAGGACTATTTAGAAAATAAGCAAAAATAAAATAAATATAGTTGAAAAGATTCTTTATTGATTATTTTATCATAATTGAAATAATTAATAATATTATTACAGCAGATGAAGATAATTATTAATGATAAAAATTATATGTAGCGTTGTAGAAAGTATTTATTTTTCAATTTAAGGGTGTAGATACAGGTCTTGTTATGAAAATTTAATATTAAATATATGTAAATGTGTACTTAATAAAGAGCACACATATTTTAGGATCTAGGAGATAATCTTCCTTTAAAAATTCTTGTTGCAACATGATTAGAATTAATTATAAAAGTATTTTGTATGATTAAAGTACAAAATATAATGAAAAAAAAAAATGAGATAGATTTTCATCTCGTTTAATGTTTGTTGCCTTTGATTTAAAGGATAGTTTAAAAATAGTAGTTTTATTATATATCTTATGATTTTATAAATAAAAGATAATTTATTAAATAAAAAAATAAATAAATTGTAACTTTTTTTTTTTTTTTTTTTTATAAAAGTAGACTGAAAGATTTAAAAAAAAGGCAAATACAGAACTGCAAAATCATGTAAATGTTAGTAAGATTAGATTAAAAATAAATTTACAGTTTTCAGAAAGCAAGTCACTACATCTTTTTTTATAAAAACTTTACAAATGCATAAAAAATAATATTAAAAAAAATAAAAATAAAAAATACAGATGAGAGGTCATGATTAAGCATAAGTTATCCTGCCTCCAGCAACCAAGTACCAGACAGTCAAGGCACACAACAGCCAAAATAAAACACAGAGAGAAAAAAGAAAGGAGAAGATAAGCGGCCCTATATGGTCTACCTAGCAGGGGGATAGCGTCGGATACTTGGGGCAGTGTCTCGGCTACCAAGTTGAGAAACACTGTCAGGGAGAGTAATATCGTCACGCCTGTAACAGAACCCAGATATACCGCTACAAATCATCACACCTACCCTAACTAAAATAAAACTTCTCTCACTTCAGATTCAAATCCTGTTTTCACATAACACACTAATAGATTTATACATTCATAAACATTCACACACACAGATAAACAAAATACTAACTCACAGATCACTTAAAGTGAAAAAAACTCCTGTATCAAAAAAGACATTTGTAATTGAAAAAAATTCATATATGAATAATAGAATTATGGTTTTTATATTTATGTGAAAGGTTAATAAAAAAAATAGTATAGTGTGTATAAATTAAAAATATAATATAATGTACAAAAATAAGTGAGAAAAGGATCTACTGTAATGATAAAAAAAATGAGAAAAATTAAATACAAGTGAAGAATTACTTAATAAAGTAGTTCAATAAATATAAAATAATTAAAACTGTAATGTTGATATAAATAATACATGTTATAATTAAATTACTTGGGTGAAAACTATAGTATTATATACATAAGTTTCAATCCACTATGTTCATTACACACATGCCATGTAAAGTTATTATATTATTTCTTAATTATATTTATTGTAATGATAGGCTGTAACATATTTCAATTAAAATAAATTAATATGTATAGAAAATGAAATAAATCAAAAATTACTAGTGAATAATAAGGGACTAGTTCACAAATAAAAGTACAGTACGACCCCATTTATCTGATAAATGGGTGTGGACCTAAATGGGTGTGATAAGCATAAATATGGAATATTTATGATTATCAGTTTGAAAGATAATTGATGGTAAAAAGAAACCTGCAATTTTGTTAAAAAACTTAATAAACCAAGTTATTTACAGAAAAAATTCTGTTAATCTACTGGTGGGTGAGTGATTAGTGTCACTGCCAATCTACCAGTTGTTACGACAGCAGTTTTTTAATGCTGCTGGGTTGTTTTAAATTCAGTTAAAGGTATAGTACTTTTTATTTATTTGAGTGCCCACACCAACGGTGCACTTGGTCAAAATTAATTGGGGTTTTATTAAAGACACTTTCTCAAGATCGTTAAGCTTGAAACTGCAACTGTTGAACTGAAATGGGTTTCTTTTAAATCTCAAAAAATAAAGGAAAAAACATAAATTTATTTAGTTTAATGTTAGTGAAAATTATGAGAAAGGTCATATTTTCCATAAACTCCAAAACTTTTCACTTAATCATGAACTGAGATGAAACTGCAAGTAGTGTTGTTTAATTTAAGTTATCTGTGGGACGTTATGAAATTTGATTTGAATTTCTCACAAGTTTATCCTCTTTTTATTATATTGTTTAAATTTTGGCATTATTATCTGAAATGTTTTAGGAAGAATCTATGAGTAGTAAGAATACAGCTTACCATGCTGTTTAGAAACAAAAATAGGTCTTCATATAAATTAAATGAAAAATAAAAAGTAAAAATTTAGTCTACAATTTACAAGAAAAAATACAAGAACCACAATAAATTTGTTGATATTTTGTTGTTTATTTGTTATTTTTCTGCATCATAATTAGATACATCTTTTTATATTTTAATTGTAACTTAATCAAGCCTGAAATTTCTAATAAACATCTGCTGCAAAATTATATAAAATTTAGATTTTTGGACTTTAGTATCATAAGTTAAATCATAATTTTCTTATAAATGAGTAAAATTGTGCAATATCACATTGAAGTGGTATTATTCCTTTACAGTGATTACAAAAGTACACTTACATCAGCATATTTTTAAATAAAAATGCATAATTATCACTGAAAAGAACATTTTATGAAAACAAATTGAAAGTTCAGAGACAGATTTAATTCATTATAGATGTGTGATTATTTTATGATATCTATTCTTTAAGTAAATTGAATTATTCAGTAGTTACAATTAAAAAAGAAAGAAATGTTTGTTTTCTCAACTGTTCCTTCACAATACAGAAAATCCATTTAGAACTTACAAATTTTTTTTTTCTGTTAATATGATTTTCTCTTTCTAGAAATTATTACAACCAGTTAGTGAATGAGTTTATTTTAAAAGGTATCCATACACTTCCATAACTGATGGCATTCAGTGATATAATAAGATTGATAATGTATGTACTGATTATGTAGTAATGATTCCTGAAATGAGGTAGGAGTGCATAGGATGACACTAATTGATAGTTGATAAGATCAGAACAACAGAAATACAGCATATGCTAAATTTTGAGGGCTACTTGGCTAAAAATAGAGTTGACTACAGTTGTATGACATTATTTAGGGTAAAGGATTCTGGAGGTAAAAGAGTTTTCTAGTGAATTTTTAAATCAGAACTATTCAAAAGGAACTGATTAGATAGACCATTAATCATGACCATAGAAGACCATGAGTATTTCATTATGAATGAAGGATGTAGTTATAATTTTTAGATTAACATTTGGTACAGAATCAAAATATACAGATAAATTGCTCTCATAAAAAAATTGCCTATCATTTTCTGGCTCATAACTTTTAAATTAAAAAAGTTCTTTTTTAACTTCTAATCTATATTTATTATAAAGTTAGAGCTGTGCATACAAAGTTGGTGAATTTAAGAAGGTAGTTCAAAAAACTGGGATCTCTGCACTAACTTTTTTGTATTGCTCTGTTATTTTTTTACATTTCATTTATTTATTTTCTATAAGTGAAGGAACATACTCATAAATAATATTTTTTCTCCAAGTTATTGTGAGTTCTAAAATTGTTAAATCTGAATTAGTGAAGTTTTTCTAAGTTATTGTTTTATTCATTATTCCATCTATGATAACTTATTTAAAAATAACAACTAATTCATAAAGTTAACTAACATAACACGGATAAATAATTTATCTCTATCTGGTTTGTTCTTATTTCATTATTTTCAAAACTTTTCTTGTGACATTAACAGCTAAGAACATTTGCTACATGTTTCTGTAGAAAGAAGTGAAACTGCACTAAGTTATTTACTCTCTGTAATCTACAAGAACTGGCTTATTAAATAAGGTTGAGATTTTTATCCTTACATATCATTCTTAAATCTTCAGGATGTTATATCTCGACTATTCCAGGTGTTGTAGAACAATGAGGTAAAGAGGATATAATTTACTTTTTTACCTGGGACCAGTTTTTAAAAAAAGTATTGTATTTGTTATGTAATAAATTTAAGAATAATAATATTATTATTTTTATATACTGGCTTTCATGATTCATGAATGTATAATTTTTTTATTTTATCTTTTAATTATAGAGATCATTTTATGCATACAAAATAAAGGAGTACACTTTTAATATATTGTTTATTTTTTAGCTGGTCACTTGGGATAAGTTAAATACCATTATTTAGATAAGTGGGGTTGTACTGTATAAATATTCAATTGTTCATTTATTAATTTTAATTGAAATAAATATTTTAAATTTAAAAGAAAGTCAATATAAAAGAAATATTTATGAGAGGAGAACATAAACTTATTTATTATAAAAATTCCTAAAAGATGAAAATATGTCTTTAATATCACATGAAGTAAGTATAATTTTAAGCACAAATAACGAATATATTTATAACTTAACAAGATAATTCAATATTATTAATAATAATTAAGAAAAACTGATTGGATTTAAAGAACTGAAATAAATCTTACAACTAGTTATATTTGGATTAATGTTAAAAACAGTTACTTTAAACTAATATTTTCTGGAAATGTTAAAATAATTAGATGAAATTTCTAAACCTATTATAAGTTAAACCTAAATCAGTTTTAATAAAAGACTACTCTAATAAAATTTTATGTTTGTTGCAGTTTATTGTTTTAATATAAAAATGAATTTTATGCATTTGGAAATCATATCTGAATAATCAATGAAAACAAACGATTATTTATTGGTAATATATTTAAAAAAAAATAAAAAATAACTGTACTGTTATTAACTTCTAATATTATAATCTGGATCATAATAAAACAGTATTTTTATTATTTTATGACTAGTATGTTGTAACATGAAATTTATAATATATATATTCTGTATACAATGCATTCATTAATCAAAAACATTTTGTATACATCACATATTTCTAAACATCTACATACCATAATAAAAACACAAATGTACATAAATATATAGATCAAATATGTTGATATTTAATGTTGAACAACACGCAGAAATGTATTATGTATATATTTGTGTCGTTAGCAATTTTTACATGCACATTTAATACTATTTATAAATATACAAGGCTGCAAAATACAGACACATCAAATGCATATCAATTTTTTTCTCTTTGTTTAAAATTATTCCAGTAATCAGGTTTGTCTCTGCAAACAAATAAAAAGGAAAACAATACAGCTTGGGCATGTATTTTTTAACTTCTTTGTTTGGTATTTAGTATGTAAGAGAGACAGAGAATTGAAAAAAAGAAAGACAGAGAAAGAGAAAAAGAGTGAGATAGCTGTTTTGTTCTGTTCCTCCAAGTATCAAGATGGCTGTTGCCCGTGTAAATTAATAATACGGGTCTTAGTCATACCTATCAAAGGAACTGCATCAGACGTAGTGGGCATAGATTCTGCCACTAGATTCAGGAACACAGTCAACGATAATAGTATTGTCACTCCTGGAAATCAATCATTCAACCAAACAATTGAATATTTATATAGTTAGAGTTGTAAACACTGTTTATCTTATAAGTTTGTGTACATGTATGTACATATAACACACAGCACAAGTACTGAATATACTGTTTCAAAATACTGTAGTATACAGAAAAAATAAAAATAAAATAAAGAATAATAAAAATTAAATAAAAATATTATTTTAACATCAATTAATTTTATGAAATTTCTTAAAATTAAAAATTGTTTATAAATTATTATTAAATTAATTAACTTTAAAATGTAAGATGTTAATTTATAATCTAAAGGTTTCTGGAAAATTATTTTAATTGTCTTTTTATTTGAAAATGATTGTTAAAAATAACTGTGTTATATAATATAACGATTTTAAGTAAATTATAATGAGCATTATTTTAAAAGAATCAAATGATTTTAAATAATGTCCAATAAGTCTTCATAATGTCAATAAGTCTTAATATTGCATTTCAGGCAACGCTGTATTTAATTATAACATCAACAAAGCTTCTAAAATATACATAAATGAGATTATGTAAAAAAAAAAATTATAACTTACGGATTTCTATTTGTATTAGAAAATTAAACGACTTATTTTATTACAGTATACTAATTAATCACATTAAAATATTTAATAAAACAGTTAGAACATAATAGGCTGTAGGAGATTTATTGGTGTAATGCATTACATTAATATAATATTTCATTGTGATTGTGATGTGTATAATTGAAGATATTCCTTTAGCTAACAAAATTAGAAAATAAATTATACTTTGAAGGGCTGGATGAGATTCAGGCTAATAAACAATTTGGTTTTAAATACAGAGTTTTTATTGGTCATGATCATGATGATTACCCATCAAAAGGGCAACTTAAACTAGTATTAATTAATTTTTGCAGTCTATCAGATTTGATTTTGCAAACAAACCTTTAGCTCTATACATTTTATCCTGTTAAAAGTCCTTTTGTTATTGAAATTGTTACTCAACAGTTCTGGCTATTGTGGAGCCATCTAGTGGCAAAGGAATGTGATTTTCCATCTATTTCAGGATATGAAAAGGACTGTCCAAAAATAAATATGCTGTATAATTAATGAGAAAATACTGAATCGAACTTGGAAATAAACCATTTATAATGTGAATCAAACACCTGTCAGTGTTTTCTGACACCTGTCAGCAGTTTTTCTGTAGTTAACACAACATAGAATATTACAAGTCATAATACAGAACAGAAGAATTATTTTTATGCATTTTGCTAGTGAGAAGTCTAACCTT
This sequence comes from Zanna intricata, assembly GCA_010016005.3. Lineage (NCBI taxonomy): Eukaryota > Metazoa > Arthropoda > Insecta > Hemiptera > Fulgoridae > Zanna > Zanna intricata. Next base: position 22,352 of record JAAAKQ030518997.1, on the reverse strand, counting down.
AGTATGAATGTAAATGATTAAAATTGGAAATTTTAAGTACGAAATTATAATTTAAATACAGAACTATAAACAGAATTTTAAACAGTACTCTACCAAATGAAGACTTATTGTAATTTCATATAATACAAGTTTAATAAATTTGAGTAATAATAGTTACTTTTTATTTCATTTATTTATATGAATTAAAATAAGATTAAAGCATTTTTATTAATAAATAGCAGTAGCAATTTGTTTAACAAACTACTTATTAACTAAATTATTAAAAGCTTAGTAAAAAGGTTAATTACAGTTATAAAATAAAGAGTACAAAATAAAATAGATTTAACTACATGTAAAATATAAATATATTTTCATATTAATGGCAGAAACTAAACTCTTACTCTGAAACATTTTACAATATGGAATAAATAAAAACAAGAATTTTATAATTAATCTGATATTTATATAATGGTTAATATAACTGAAATAAAACAGATTAGCAGTATGGTGAAACAGTACAAAGAATCTGATGAATTTATCATCAGATTAAATAAAATAAAAATGATTGGAAATCAGAAAGAATTGAAATTCCACAGATTTAGTTCTGAATAAAAACTGATTATTTTGAATTCAACGAACTGCTGGTTTGTCACATAACTATTTCTTAGTTAAAGAAAATTGTAACAGAAAACTGTTTTTCATGAAGGATACAGATTAAAAATTATTTTTAGATTAAAATTTAAAAAATAGTAATATTGAAATTAAACATAAAAACATTTTGATAAATGTTCAAAGGACTTAATTTTAAATTTAATGGGATTTTTATAGTATAATATGACACACATTACTTGAGTTACATTGCTTCAGTCTTTTTTTTTAATAAATACTACAGTTTTACCAGATCAGATAATGTATGACTCTGAAGAGGTCTGCATAGCATAATTTGCTGATAATTTAAACAAAATTATTTGTTAACAATAATTAATTTTCTCCATATATCTATATTATTTTATGTGTAAATTTTAAAGAAAATTAAATGTGTATAATTTATGTTCACTTTATAATTTAATGGATTGAAAGTGGAAAACTAAGTTTTACTGAGAAAGTGCATCCATCATGCAAACACTGATTTTTCATAAATATTCATTTATTCTATCCTTATGAGGTTTATTTGAGTCTTTGTAGCTAAAATCATAAAAAAAAGAATAAAAAATTTAAAAAATATAAAAAATTATAGTCTGTTTTCTACTTTTTGGTCTTCTGTTAATGATCAATACTTTTTTCAGTAAATATGTAGAGTAATAAAAAGTAAAAAGTTGTTCATAATATCAGTTATAATTTTTTTTTTTAAGCGAGATAAAAATAATGACATAAAGATAAGTAGTAACTAAAGAAACGGATTAAACTTTAATTGGGGATGTAAAATCAAAATGATCTTTGAGAGAAACCTTCTGCTGCTCATACAAATTCTGAACAAACACAATGTACAAAAAATAACAAGGTTTTAAAAATATTTAATAAAAAATATTAACTTTGACTTACAGTAATCAATCACAAATAAAATGAAAGAGGTCTTAGTTTTTTCCTACCAGTGTTCAGTTCTTTTGACACGCAGCACATATTTAACCAATAGGGATGTTCATCTCATACTTCAACCATCATATCTGGAGTAATGGAAGCAACAACTGCATCAATTCTGTGCCTTAAATCAAGTAGCAGAGACACAAGATCCTTTATAAAACCCCAAATGCAAAGGTTCAATATTTTCAACAGATATCCTTAGTTCTGTACTCTTCCCTTTATACAGATACCTCTTTTTCTGTTTACCCTCCAGAACTACTGTAAGGTATTACTTCAAAGGACGAATGAGGATGATATGTATGAATGTGAATGAATGTGGTTTTATACAATCTCAGGTCAACCACTCTTGAGAAATGTGGTTAATTGAAACCCAACCACTAAAGAACACTAGTATCCATGATCTAGAATTCAAATCACTATAAAAGTAACCACCTTTACTAGGATTTGAACATTAGAACTCTCGACTTCAAAATCAGCTGATTTGTGATGTCGCATTAACCAGTAGACCAGCCCAGTGGGCTTTATACAAATACCTAGACGTTTCAAACTGATTATGTCATCTTCAAATGTTATTATCACTTGGAAGATCACAATTAAACTTTTTTGGGATGCATCTTGAAATGTAACTACAAACTGACATTTAGCAAACTGCAAAACAAGGATGATTTCAGTCCAGGAGTTGTCATCTTTGCTAGTAGCATTGTCAAGCAGAAGGATAAGGAAATAATGTACAGCACCTGCACAACTAAAATTGTTCCTTTTGTGCTTTGATTGCCTTAAATCAACATTGTACACCTTATCCAAGAGATACAACAAATTAAAACCTCGATTTTATTTTTTGTGCTCCCTGCATGTGGGTGTACAGAATGTTTGTAAAAGAACTCTTCAGTTTTAAATATTATTTAAACAGTATTATATTTAAAAATTACTTATATACGTATAAATTCTGAAAGAGTAAATTTTGAAATTTTTTTTATATTTAATACATTTGATATGTGTACCATTCATTGCCCTACACATTTCCAGATGGTAATCCATCTCTTCCCAAGTACTTGCCGGCATGTTGAGTGTAATGAATGCTATTACAACAGAAATACTCTCCTACAGGTGGTTGATGGATGATGTCATAGATTTTCTCCAAATAAATAAACAATGTTTTTCACATAACCCTACAAAAGAACTCTAGCCATCAAGTCTGGGCACGTTGGTGACCATGCAATTGGCTCTCCATTTCCAGTCCATCTGTTCTGTTCTGTTTCATCCATCAAATCCATGTTCCATGTTTTCAAATCAAAAGTTTAATGAGCATGGACACAATTTCTGTAATCTATCCGTCCATCTAGCTGATAGAAAAATAATCCTTTCTCTTCTTCAGTATCGTCAATCTGTGGAATGATGTAAATTTCAAACAAATCACAGAAAATAATCCCATTAATTGTGCTTTCTATAAAAATGAACTAGTCTATAACATGATCATTCATCTCAGTCCACATCAAAAATTGACTTTAGGAGAGTCATATTGGTGTTCAATAATTTCACATGGTGGCTCTGATCCCCAAATCCTGCAATTGTATTGATTTACTGGCCAACTAATGTAGAATGTCAAAAAAATGATATTTTTCAGTAGTCCTCATTTTAATCAATTTTGTTAAGCATTAAAACTGCAAACTCCAATCTTTTCACTTTGTCATTAGCTTTGATTTTATGTAAAAGTTGTATCTTATACTCTTGTAATCTAAGTCTCTTACCACACTTTGTTCACTGAAGATATATGATTATATTTAGGATATGAAGATTTACTATTCCTAACTCTAAACTGTGCCTTGCTAATAACTTTTTTTGGGCTATATGTACCAGATGCTCAGATCTGTTCTGCTCAGATCTGTTCAGATAGTGACTTCCATTTTAAGACGCTGCCTGTTTCTTTAAACTGATTAAACCACTGGAGTATTGCTTTTATTCATAGGTGCTACACCACTACGTTCAGTCGATAATTACATTGAACTGTGATAACTAATTTTGTTTTGATAAACAAGATTACACACTGAGCTTTCTCCTGCAGTGTGTGTTTTGTTATTACGCACAGATTTTTATTAATTTCATTTTTTCTTTTTTTATGTCAAATTTATGAACTAACAAAAAAATTACGGTTAAAATTGTTTGATATTTAATTTATTATGCATAGATAAAATCCTCTATTTGTTAAAACATAATTATTCGAGTTTAAATTTTGATCATTGATAATGCATTCTCTGATTTGAAAATCCATTGAGCACATCTATTTATAGTGATATTTATAAATACAGTCAAAATTAAAGTATTGTGATAATATTCAAAAATAAAGTATAGTGATAGGGTAAAAAGAATTTAGATGGTTTGTTCCACTGCACATAACATTTTCTAACTGGTAAAGATTGGTTTACGGGTACGGTGATAAATATACACATAAAGAACATAAAATTGTCAGAGAAAATATT
>JAAAKQ030518997.1:0-11495 GCA_010016005.3 Zanna intricata | reverse complement strand
TAACAAACTGCATTTCTACATTCAAGATAAAAAATAAGTGAAATCATTTTACAATAACTCAAATCAAAATATATCTATTGAGATCTGTCTAATATCAAAGTAAGGTGGTTTTTTTTATTCATGAATAAACTATGATATAGTTTAGATCAGTTTCATTTTTAAACAAATTTAATGTCAAGATAACAGTACTATTTGAATTAACTTGAGCTGGAACACACCAACATTTAACTTATAACAAAATAAGCCCCAAAGCTCCAATCTAACCATTTAAAAGTTATATTGTTTGTTGTTGTTTTTTTTTTAATTATTATTATTTGTTAAATAAATTTGGGACCTGCCTACATGAAATGGAGTTAACTTTTAAAATACTACCAATCCCAGGGCACGCAATACTTTTGTAACTGTGTGTACTGTTATATATTTGAGTACTGTAAGCAATGTGTTATCTTGACATTTATTTAGTGAATCATCAAATTTAAACAAAAATTTCTGGGGATAAAACAAATTATGTTAGTTTTTGAGAAAAGTGACATATTCTGAGACAAATTAATAATTCTATTTTAACTTCTTTAGTTAGGGGTTTCTTCAATTTGATATCAAGTCAGTGTAATTTATTTTAAGATTGAATAGTGGTAAATTTAAGTTTATGTTTAATTTATGGCTAGTTTTCTAACAGTTTAATTACTAAATTATTAGAATATTCCTGCTAACTTGGTGTACATATCAACTCTTAAATATCATATTTACATAATTATTGGTTTAATTTTTATCATATTTTAAATCTGCCATTAAATTAAATGTGCATTTTTTCCAAAACAAATTAACCATTAAGTAATTTTCAATAAAGAAATTATCAGTAAAGTAAAAAATATAAATTGATTTAAATATTTTTGTGGTTAAAAAACTGCTGGGTAAAATTAAAAAAAAAAATATATATATATATAACATCATACAACTGACAATATTGGTGATACATAATTTATCTGGAATGAATAAAACAAGAGAAAATTATAAAAATAAAATTACAAACACATGTATCTAACATTAAAATAACACAGCACTTTTATGTGTAAGCAGATATATCAATTATAAAAAACTTTAGAACAAAATATTTAAAAACTATTTGATTTAAAAAATAATAATTTTTTAAATATAGTTGCAGACTGACTAATAGAAATTGTAACTTTTATTATTGCCTAAGTAGAATTTAAGAATCAATTCAATTTTATTTAAACATATTAAAAAAATCAAATTGGGGCCTAGATAGAAAGTTAAATTAGGTTTTTACAATCTGATGGATCTGCAACATTGGACTAACAGTATTTCAGTAATAGCACCTGAATATCAGAGAGTAAAATTTGGAAAAAATGATAATGACCAAAGCCAAGTTTAATAAACTGACTTCTGTAAACCAATGAGGTTAAACAATATGGTTGCAGTTTCATTGAATGCTATTAGCATTTTATTAGTAACTTAAAACTATAGCAGTTGATACTACTAATTAAAAAAAAAGAAGTGATTTACAATATGTAAGATGTTATTTGTTAGAAGTATAGAAAACTAATTTTTTACAAACTCTGGCCTTGTCCACAAGTTGAAAGGTTATTTAAATCTAAGCGAAACCACAGAACATAGAATCCTATACTGACCATAATGCTTGGACTATAGTTAATAATACCATGTAACTTGTCTACACTATCAACAGAAGTTTTAACTGAAATTTTGCAATTCTTAAAAACCTATAAACAAATTTTTTTATTTCTCTCCAGGGGATATGATTATATTCACAATTTCTTGTCACACTTGTGCTAAGTTGCATGATCAAATGTTCTAAGTTTGAAGTACTTGTTCCTCTCCTCACAAAACATGAGAGGCTAAAGTTGTCCTGGAATTATATGATGAAGTTCATGAACTTCCTAAGGTCAAATTTCCTGATAATAACAATTTTTTTCCACAGTGCATTTACATTTAGAAAATTTTCTCGTAAATTTTCATCTGTCTAACTAAATCAATTTTTATAAGTTAAATATTTATTTTGTGAGGAAAACTGACTAACTCATAAGAGCTCAGTTATTACTAACTGAAACACTGTCAAGTGAAATACTCACACAAATTTTACATTGAAACCCCGTAGTTTCAAGAAATGAAATAAAAACAAATCAATCTAAATTCAAAAATGCAATTTAAAATATTATGTTGTAGTACTAATAATATTTTGTAATACTGTAATATTTTTATCAAAATTATTATAACTCCCCATATATTTTGAAGTTCACAAAATAAATTTATAACTAGTTAAAGTGATAAAAATTGTTAAATTTTTATGTTAATAATATTTAATAATAGTATTTTGTTGATTTCATTTTTATATTTGATAATAATATTTTGTTAATATGGTTTCATTTTTATGTTAATAGTATTTAAATAATTCAGTCTTTATTGTATGTAATCAGAGATTTCGAATTTGCCAGTAGCTTACAGAAAGTACTAGAAACAGTAAATTTGTATCTTTGTTTGTATTACTGTTTTTGCGGAAGAATAAATTTTTATTTTGCAATTTGCATTGATAAAGTTAGTTTTATAATTAATGTAATTATTTATATTGATATCGTGTTGGTTATTTATGAATCATATTTTCACTATAATTGGCGACTGTGGTAGGATTGTTAGAAATTGTGAGGAAGTATGATATCATGTTAGTTATATACGAATCATTCTCTCACTTCAATTATATTTACTGGTTTTCGAAAAGAACAAAAAGAAATGATGATCTCTTTTTCAGTTCTAACTAATAAAACAAAAGATACTTTAGAAAATAAATAACAGCTTACCTAAAAATGAACATGAGATTTGAAATTTACATGAATATTTAGAAACAGATACTGTATTGAAATTTAATTTGAGCAGGGTATTTGTATTATTTTAGAAGGCATTAAGTTTAATGGGTACTGGGCACTTTTTATTCTAACTCTAAAAACATACATTTCCTAAAATCTTTATTTTATTAGTGTTTATCACAGTTTAATAAAAATAATTTAAAATAATCATATTTTAACATCCACTAAGTTTTTCTGTGTTTTTTTTCTTCAAATTCAATTGTACACTCTAGTAAGTTTTTTTTTAGATTTTTTCTCAAATACAATTGTACATACTACTAAAACTGATAGAAGTAATTGTGACGGTAATAATGATTACTTTAATTATCTTGATTTCATGAATTGAGATATAAAAATTTAGTAAATGAATACTGATAGTGTATATCTTTTCTCTTTAAAAAAAATTCATATAACTAATTTTTAAGGCCTCTTTTTTGACCATACGTAATGTGGAAGTCTGACTGAATTTGAAAGAAAACTTATCAAACTGAAATATACAGTCTAAAATACATAATAATCTGAAAATAGTTTAAAATGTTTTGATATAAGAAAAAATATCTATTATGTTAGTAATATTTAGTTTGGCTGGCCTCTAATAAATTACCAATTTTATCTCATGGAAATAGTTCATTAATTTCAATCTTTATTACCTGAGCTTCAATTAGTCTTTGTTATAGCAATGACAGATCATAAAACAGTTCATGTATTGTAGGTATTAGTCAGGTTCCTTTCTGTGAGAATCATGAAGTTTGCTATATCACCATTGATTAACAGAATGATGTTTGTTACTTAAGAAACCGAATGACATCTTTATTTTACATATGACTGAATTAAAAAGATGATGTACAAGCTAACCAACCATATTGGCCAATTGCTTTAGTAAGTAAGGTAATGAGAAACTTCTTTATTATCATTTTTTCTAGGATTCCTAATGTGGGATGTTATAATATTTTCATGAATGATTTATGTCAAAAGTGAATTGGATTATGGCAACCTAACATGAGACAAAGAAACAAGAAGTTATAGTCACACAACAAACAGCAGAAACTATTCTTTGTCCACCACTGAATGTTTTTATTTTGTTGAACTGTAATGAATATACAAATTTAAATGTAATAAAAAACTGTACACTTACAAATAGCAGTCTGTCTATCCATAACAGTTAATGATTACTTTGCTTCCGTAAATTGTTAATATATATTCTATAAAAAACTACTAACTTGAATTCTGGTATGAAAATAAAAAGAATAATAGGGGGCAGAATGACTGATGCTATTGTTATATGCACAATTAAGTGCAATAAAAATATATGTTGTAATTCTTTGTGAAATACAGTGATGTATCATAAGCTTAATAATATATACCTGATAATTTAGTGGTTAAAATTTCTTTATTCAGCAGTCAAAGTGAGAAATGTAGTCAAAATTAATTATATAATTTGAAAAGAAATTAAAAAAAGTGTTAAGTCACATATAATTCAAGAATTTTTCATATAAAAAGATAGATTTGTGTAACTTGTTTCAAATAATTTACTTAAAAATTTAGCAACTATATTTTTTCTGTTATTTCAATACATACAAGTAATTATTATTGTAGTTAATTAAAAAAAACTACAGTATTTGTTATTTTTAGTTGAAATCTGTATTCACTGCTTACACAAATGTGTGGTTGCTGTATTATTGCAGGAATAAAGGGAATCTGATAAAATAATTTTTAACATCTAATGACTTCAATTGAACATTCTTATTGGTAATGAATATTAAAAAAAATAATAAAATAAATAAATAAATAATGAAAATCATTTGTTTAAGGTAAACATTAAAATGCTCACTGATACACTAATTATAATTAATGGTTTTAATAAACAAAATCCTCATACTTTAGATTTACCAATATTAAAAAATTCAATTTTCAGTGTGTCATTGTCAATGAAATAAATTCAATTTGAATTTAACTCTTTTTGTTGTGGGATGTTTTTATTTTCAATAAAAAAACAAGCTGTAAAAACACAAAAAAATTAAGGAAAATAATTTTATAATTGAAATTTAAAATTATTATTAATTATGAATATTTAATTTGGAAGTTAGAGTGATTTTTGTGATTACAAATTACAAGTATGTACAATAAAACCTGACCACAAGAGAGCTTGGACTGACTGTGATTCATTGAAAAAAGTCATATGAAAAAACCTTCATGCAATGTGGATTTTTTCTAGCCTCTTGAAATTATTTTGTTTCATAAGCTACTCTTATGAAACAAAATATTTAATAATATTAAACAAAATACTATTATAATCTAAAAGAAATAACAAAATTTTTTTGTTATTTCTTTTGAAACAAAATATTTAATTATTTCTTTTCATTCTCATTTAAATATGAAATAACAGCAACTTCAAAACATGAGATGAGGATAATGCATTATTGCATATGAGGTGAGGGTTTTGCTTAGACTTAACATTTTCCTCATTCTTGAGATAGTGGCATTAATTGAACCTCAAAGACCAAGTGTAGTATTCTGTGCTTTCCATTTAGATTGGATTAAAAGTAATTATTCTTTATTTTATTAGAACTTTATGCTATAGCATTACAGATAGCAATTCAGTAAAGACGCTAACCTTTACTCAATCACAGAGAAACGGTTTTTAAATTTAAAATCAAGCGTAGGTGTGCTTAACTTTACCTTCTGTTAATAGAATCATTCATTGTATATGGAATCATAATATAAATAAGTTATAACAAAAACTCAGTAATTAAAATTTTTAACTCGGTGTTAAAGAATACAATGGTTGTTATGAAAACTAAAAACTAATTTATTTAACTTTCAGTTCTCTGTTATATTAACTATAAATATTAAATTTAAAAAAAAACAAAACACAATTGTACTTTATAAATAAGTAAAGTTAAAACCGATGTCAATATAATACTGTTACTTTTTTTTATAGTTAGGTGGTCCTTTTTTCACAATAATGTTTGTTATTTCAACTGATATTCAATAGAGAGAGAAAATTGCCATACTGTACTATATATTGCTAAAATTATGTATCAAATTTAACAGTTCTATGAAGAATATCTTGCACCAAATCTTCATATGAATTCCAAAATAAATTATATGGAGATACCTTTTACTTTATATGGTCTATACAAATTTTTTTTAATCAAATATGTTACAATAATTAAACGTCTTCCCAAAGACTGCTGTTAGTGTATTAGTATACAATTTAATAAAAATTATATTTTTAAATTAAATAAATTTATTCTAGCTATCTCCAAATACTAACAACAATCTATTGGAAAGTGACTAATATATATTTAATTGTAAAACTCTGTAACATGGAACAAACATAATTTTTTCCCTTTTTTAACTCACATCTGTATTCTTGCAGTAATAATCAGAACATTAATTGAAACCGCTAATAAAAAAATATAAATAAAAAATTTTCAAAGTAAAAATTATGAACTATAATTTTTACTTTTGATGAACTTCTCTAACTAATGATAAATAATTTATTTTTAAAAGAAAAATGATTTAACTTTTGAAATTCCATTGTCGACAGGTTTTACTGTACTACTGTGTATATTTCATGCATTAAATCATTAAGTTTCATTACAAGTAGTTAATTTAGGATGGTTGTTGTTTTTCTCTGATCTATACAACAAAATGATGTCTTTTGACAGTAAATACAGTTTATGAAATTCTGTAAATATTAAAAGACAGTTACCAGGAAAATAAAATTTTACATAATAAGATTTAAAAAATGATTTTTTCATAGATAGGGTAATTCTGGATGTAATTTGGTTGCAGGTAAACAGAATTTACTGGATACTTTAAGGATTTTAAAAATAAGATATAACACCTACATATACCAGTTAGGTAATGATAAAAAACAATGCTTTGGTAAAAAAATTAAAAATACTAATGGTAAAAGAATTCTTCATACCATAAAAAAATTAATATTTTGATTAATACAAACAGAAAAACAACATGTATTTAAGAGTACTCCGAATGTAGTTCATTCAAACAAAACTTTAATAGTATAAAACAAAATAGAAACTGCTTAAAAACTATTTATGAAAAAAAAAAGTACTAGATGAGCATTTAGATTGCTTGACAATCACCACTAGAAGATAAAAGAAAATTACTTAAGATTATGCACAAATATAAAAACCAACCTTAAAATAAATGAAAGTATATAAAATAAATATTGTTAATAGAAACAATTAAAAAATAATTACCATTGACTTTAATGACACTGATATTATCACCATTATTTTTTTTATTTTGAGGTCTGCGTGAGAACCACAGTCAGTCACAATATTTTTCACTCATTACAAATTTTTATACTACATACGCTCTAGTAAACTGACGTCAAGAAGGGCACAAGGCCATAAAGAGCCTCCTAACCCCAGAAAAAAAAGATTCACAATTGAAGGTTCACACATCTCTATGTGACAGACAGAGGTCTGAAAAGATAATTGAAAAGACAGAGGTCTTCTTAGATTTTATGTTATCCTAACTTATTTGTGGAGTGTGGATTAAAAAATAACAACTGGAATGGAAAATTTAAGTGGTTGAAGTAGTTAGGAAGTTTTTCGGTAACATTCTGCTTTTGATTTAAAACAATATTGAATAATAAACATCTTAATTAAATAATGGTAGAAGTTTTTATTGCTGCTCATAGGTAGTATTCATTATTTATTATTTTATTGTAATTATTTTTCCAAGTTTCTTTTAGTAATTTAGGGTTTGTTTTTATATTTACATTTATCTTATTTAATTTTTTTATCTACTGATGATGAGTTTTCAGCAGTAAAAATGTGTACGAGTTTCAGATTTCTATTGTTATTTCTCACAAATATTTTTTTAATGTTTTCTCTTAATGAATTTAGCCCTTTTTACATCTAGTACCGTAGGCTGATGTAAAATATTATCAGATATATAGTTATTATACAGATGAAGTTTGTTGTTGATACAACAAAATAGTTGTGTTTTATTACTTATTAAAATAATGTAATAAAAAAGATCAAAATAAACTAAAAACAAGTTATTTTTATATGTACAATTTATACTACACCTAATGTAAACACTACTATACCTAACGTGAGTTTCTCTCCAGAATCCGGCGGGAGAGTGAACCCAAGAAGTGCCATTGACGAAATTAGAACACATGGAACAATTAGATTGAAAAAATAATACAGAGTTCGACGTCTTATTTGAATCGTGAACGTGACGTCAATATATGGCTCAGGACAGCATTGATAAACCAATACATTCTTCTTTCCTGGCATTCCTGCAATAAAAGAAAACATTAAATGCTTGGTAACTGTCACAAAAAATATTAATTTCTAGGTTAAGTTTTTTGGAAATGAGAAGTTATCTGTGCTAATATACCTACGCTTTGAAACAAGAAGCATAGTTTAAAAAAAAAATAATGTTTTCCTAAGACTATCATTTTTTACCTTTTTAGTGAAAACAGTTTGTATAATACTTTATTTCCTACAAAAAGGGATACATTAACAGTACCTCTTTTAATAGTCAAGACTGTGACTAGTTTCACTAGTCACTGTGATGAATAGAATAAAGATGCTACTTTTAGAATTGAATGTCATTTGCATTTCAATGGGCTTGTTTTGCTGATATATTCATTAACAACTAATTTGAAGAAAGTAAGGGGAAATCATTTTAATGTTAACTGTCAAAATGTTAAGGGCAAGCCTAGCAAGGGATGTTTGCTTTTCATTAAGAATGGGTTTGTCTTTTTTGAAAATGACTTTGTCTTTTGTTAGATGACATTAAACGTTGAAGTTCCTAACATACATACATACATACATACTTTTTTAAATAATATATGTTGATATGTATATATTTTAAATATAATATAACAATTAATATTATATTATAATTACAGTATTATAATACAATATATGTGTTAAATAATGTTGTAATAAATTAATAATAATAATTCCTTGGGCTCTTGGCGAAGGAGTAGTAGTAGTTGTCTGTAGTGTTTACTGGATTTTTCACTAGTTTTAATTTGTATTGAGGCCTGATCAATTGAGATACAATGACAATCATAATAAGCTGGTCTGGATTATATCTACAGAATGGAAGATAGCACTCAGTGAAAATTTTAGTGGTTGTCTGGCGTGCTTATTGGATTTTCCACTAGTTTCAGTTTGCATTGAGGCTCGATCGAATGAGATACAATAACAACCATAATAAACTGAATAAGCTAGACTGGATTGTATCTGCAGAGTGGAGGATTGACTAAATGAAAATTCTTAGATGGCAAACTGATAAAACAACTTGAAAAATGTAATGCACTCCTCAAATTTAAGCAATCAACATATTGACAGTGAAAGGACAGTGAACTTCAAACAAATAAATTTTATAAAGTTTTATATCCGGTTATTGGCCGATCTCTTTTCACAATGAACATATTTTTTAAGGTGTAAGGGGCTTATAGAATAATCATAACAAGTGATGGCAATTAGCTGCCATACATAGCTATCAAATGGAATGCAAGTTTTACAATGTGTGTTAATTAGAATGAATTGAAATATATTTTCAGTTGTTAATTTAAATTCTGATATAAAAGAAGAAGTTAAGTTGATGTACCAATATATTTAAAAAAAATAATATTCAGTGATAAAAGATTGACAAGAATTATTTACCGACATTAAATGTTTACATTTTAAAAAACATACAATCATTTTTGAAACATATCAATACCAAATTCTATGTTACACATTAGTTTGGTTCAGATATGGTCACAATAATGTAACATTATAAACACCCTTGTTCAATTCATGATATGGCCAATTCCAATTCTGTCAGTTTCATCCACACATCAAAGGACATGTTATAATGTTACTCCATGTGTATTAGTCTCTTTACTTGACTGTTGTTACAAACAAATATTTATTCAAACATCCTGTGTGCTTCATTACTGGACTTTTAATTGCTCTTTTATTATTTATATAAAATATTAAACAAATAAACTTAGTCAGTTCTCAATCTACTCTATTGTACAAAGTCCTGATATGTCAGTAAATATTTAGCTTTAACAGGATACTACAGTTACAGAGTAACATTTCTAAATCTGATGGTCTTATTAATGTGACCATATGTGAATTATTCATCATGTCTATAGAGCCGGTATTTAATATTGAGTTTATAATATTAAAAAAACATTAGTTTGATAAAAATTTTATATGGTTAGGTATTAAAAATGAAAATTTTTTATAAATAATTATTAGTAATTATGATAAGATTAGGTATATGCAATATAATGATTAATAAATGAATATAATCTTAGTAAGGTAAGTTTTTTTTACCTGTACAAATAAGATAAGATAAGATAAGTTATTATAAGATAAGATATCTTATTTTAATAACATATTATTTTATAGCAGGGTATTTCATATTGATATTCACTGGAATTTTTTAACACAAAATAATTAATTTATTCTAATTTAATAACTTCTGATTTTTTCTCATATATATTTTTTTATTGTTGTTATTGAGTTATTATTTATTGTAAAAATGTTTTTACAATCAGCGGTTAATAATTATTAATGAATCAATAAATCTAAATTGAAAAAAAGGTTAAAAATAAAAGAAGAAAATGATATCTGATTCGAACCAATGTGCCTCACCCTTGTAAGATCCAAATATTTAATTAATTAAAATTTTATTTGGCTATAACTCTGGAACCAATGAAAATAAGTACCACTTATAATATATAATTGAAAAGCTCTCAATGAGGGCTGAGGGCTTATTACTGCAGTTAAGAAAGAGTCCAAAATTCACATTTTTTGGATTTTTGGCTTTGGGAAGTGCGCAACTAGATGTTATAAAAGTCCTAAATCCAAAATTTAAACATTCTATGTCTAATTGTTTTTGAGTTATGCAAGATACATATGTACATACAGATAGTCAAAATGGATTCAGGGATGGTGAAAATAGATATTTCTGTTGAAATCTGAAATTTTTTGTGATTACATTACTTCCTTTATTTTGTACAAGGAAGTAAAAATGGATTAAAATACATCACTGTAGAGATGATTTTTTAAAAGAGTAAATTAACACTAAAAGAGTGAATTTTGAAAAAGAAAAATTCTCCACTAATGAGTGATAATAAAAAATAAATTGTTTTAAAAATACAATACCTTATTTCTAATAGTGGTTAGAAATTAACTATCATTATTTTTATACAGGAATAAAATGAGCTTAAATATAAAGCTTGATTTGACATCAATAAATATGAAACTAATCATTGTGACTTATTTCATAAAACTCACTGAAGTCTATTTATTTTGCAGCAATTTGGAAATATAAATTAAAATTCCAGAATTTGAACACAAATGAATTTTCAAAAATAGTTAATTTTAATTTCATATTAAATGTGGTTTATAAGCTTGAAATAGAAATTACTTATTAGCAATTATTACTTATTATTTTGGAACATGAAAGTGTATTAACAGATACAGTGGCTTACACTGTAACAGTGTATACACTGTTAACACTAGTGATGTTAAAGGGAGGGGGGGTCATTATTATATTAAAATTGTTTATAATTGACATTGATATTTTACATTTTTTGTGTTATTTTATTATTAT
>JAAAKQ030518986.1:0-17500 GCA_010016005.3 Zanna intricata | reverse complement strand
GTTTGTTTAAAATAATACATTATGTCTTATCTTATCTATCGCTAAATTATTTAAACCATCCACTAATAAGGCAGTGTGAATGCTATGAGTAGGTGTGTATGTGTGAGTACACATACGTGAGAAAACACATTACTGCTAATTGAATCATTTGCATTGTTTTATTCTATTATGTGATAAACTTGCTCCTTCCCAACATCCCAATTCAAGATACTTTCTATTTTTGCCTTCTATGAGCCTATGTTTTCTGAATCCATGACATGAAAACCAACAAAGCTTTTATATATTCATATCATGAAGAACATGCAAAAAAAATTCCTGATGAAGTTATAGTCTGTTGAATGATTATTTGACCAAAGAAATTCCAAGATATAAAAAACTTACTAGTTTTTTCTGATTCTTGCTATTACCAAAATCAAAATCATGTCATTTGTCAGTACCTATACAGTTTAACTGATAGTGTAAGTTTTGAGAAAATTACTTCCTACTTTCCCATTTGCAGATATTTATTATTTCTACCATATGACAGACTTTCGTTTAGTGAAAATAATGGTTTAGTGATAAAAGTTGATCGAATTTATACTCAGAGCAATAGAATGAACTTATTCTGAGAAACAACAACAAAAATAATTTATTTGATACAAGTAACATTTTTGGTTACAAGAGTTGGAGTACAAAAAATTATAAAAATTTGTGTGTATTTGTGGAGACTGCAGGCAAGGTTATTAATTCTTAAGATCAAAAAGGTGCATTTCAAAATTTTTTCTTACACAGTTTCAATATGATTGTGATATCCTGGGATAAAATAAGGGTAAGAGAATTTATAGACAGTAATGTAACAAACACACTTTTAATTTTAAAAAATGGGAAAGGCAGCTACCTAAACTTCCTACAACCATCTCTTACTTGAATGGTAAAGTACCAATTAATTTAAAGAAAATTAATGACCTAAAGAAGCTAGAGCCATATTTGGTTGGGTATGAATTCTATAGACTAAAAGTATCCAACCTGCCAAGAAGAAACGATGACAGTACCATTTTTATGTTATTTTCTTTGCGGTTTTTTTTTTTGTAAAAATTACAGTTCATGTTAATTGTAAAACATAACTTCAAAATTTTTTCCTTGTTAATTTTCTTTTTCTGTAAGAAAAAAGAGTGTTTTAGGCCATATCTATTGATGCTTAAGGGACATAATTATGTTTCACAAAGTTTATAGTAAATAAGATATTTATTTTAAAAGATTCCAATACTATATGAAGTTTTTTCCATTCTAAATTGATAGAGTTATCACATAAATGTATTTTCAGATAGAAAATTGAAACATTTTCTAAAAAAAAAATGTAGCTGGTCACTGATGCCTTTCCTTCATCACTGAAACCAAAATTGTATTACTGTATGAGTTAAACATTCTTATCACACTTTAATATTAAACCATTTGATTATTGGTTACTTGTTGATTTTTTTTTTAATAAGTATTGTTTGCTAATGACATTTGAATAAATAAAACAGACTTCTCTCTTTTTCTGTTTAGCCTCTGGAACGACCCGTAAGGTATTACTTCACAGGATGAATGAGGATGATATGTATGAATATGAATTAAGTGTAGTCTTGTACAATCTCAGGTCGACCACTCCTGAGAAAGGTGGTTAAGTGAAACCTACCTTAGAGTTGACTTCCCAAAATCATACAAATAATTTTAACCAATAGAGAAAATTTTTTTTTGAACAATATTACCAATATTCAACTTTTTATTTAATTAAAAGTAAGTTAGAAAAAATAAATTCAGGTAGAAATATTTTTCAATCATCTCTAAATCAACTCTGGGAATTGTACGCTTGGTTTTTTCACATTCTATAAAATTAATCAAAAAAAAAAAAAACATAACATTAACTGTAATTGAGTATTTCACCAAAGTTACTTTAAAGAATAAACTAATAAATTCTTTATTAAAATGACAAACTTTTGAATCATCAAAAAATCACATTTAATAAATGTAACTGTTTAATAACTTACTATAAAACATTTTCCTTTGCTTTTATGGTCATCTTTTCAGTGATAATGAATGCGACATGATAAATTACTGATGACAGTCATAAGAGCAACTGAAAACTTTTTGAAGTAAGTTACTGAAAACAAAATTGTATTTATAAAATTTGATTTGGTTTATAATTTTAAAATTTACCGTTCTAAATAATTTTATCATTATCTGTCTTGAACAAATACATAATAAATAAATATTCATAAACCATAAAAATATTAACAAAATACTATTAAAATCCTAAAATAAACCGTAATGAAAAAAGTAAAAATATTTATTGCTGCAACATGAATAAATTTAATTAACAAAGAGTAAGCTAATTTATGGAATATAGTTGTTTTAGATACAAATTAAGAAATCTTATAACTAATATTTTAACATAATTATTTCACAAATTTTCAGATATGGATATTATATTTTATTAATCAGTAATGTTTTTATTCAGATCAGCTGGTCCAGTGAAAGTGCACGGTCATTGCCCCACCACTGCAGGTTAGGCTGATTGTATTGTTGGCCAAGGTCTCTTAGTTCTTAGGTTAATCATTTAAAACTTGTTTTAAAATTTTTTTATCGATAGAATATGCGTGATTTTACTGTCATTGAACTCCTGCTGTCCTTAAAAAGGTTTGGATGTGTTATTCTAGAGACTTACGGCTGTAAATTTATAATTTATATAATATTATACGTACAATATCAAAATATTATTTCCATTAGTTTTTTATTTAATTCGATTCATTTTATCATTAAATGTTTAATTCCCTATCATTTTCATTGACTTTATAATGAAATCAACTAAATAAAAAAAGAAAATATCAATCTAAAATATTATACCTAACTGCAATAAAACAAAATTAATTTTTACTAAAAGAAATTTGCAATAAAGAAATCGGAAAGTTAAATATTACATCACCAAATATTACTACAAAAATAAACATTCTTAAACGTAGACAAGCAATTTACCTTATTTCAGTTTCAAATTATACAAACTTGTAAAATTTCTGTAAGTATAGAAAGCAAGAAGTGATAAAAACCTGTAAATTCCAGAAAGAAGTGGGGATTCAATATAAAATTTTGTACAGTGTTTAGGTACTTAAAAAAATTTGTTTTTAAGAAATTAAATCTAAGTAAAAAATCCAATTAAAAATAAAACACTTCAGTTCCTTATTTACCAAAACTGTTATTTGATTACCAACTAAAATAATTAATTAAAAATTCACATCACTGACAGTTAAAATTAAATTCGATGATCTAAAACAAAATAATAAAAACTGTGATAAAGAATGATCTATATTTAATTAAAGCAAAAAACTAATCAAATGTCAGAATTTCTGTTTATTTATGTTAAAAAGAAAAAATAAATAAATAAAAAATTAACTGTAGAGTACAGAGTGCATTTCAAAGGCCAAACAACCATAATAATCAAAACAATATTATCTATTTCTTAAAATGAACAACAGATTGTAATTTAATTTTTATATATTATTTATCTAATTCTGCCGGTTTATTCTAGTGGTTAAACTCATCATCACAAAATCAGCTGATTTTCAAAGTTGATAGTTATAAGGTTTGATTCCTTATAAAGTCACATACAATAATTACATTATAATTACACTTATATGGATTTAAATGGTAAACTGTACATACCGGTGTTTTTTGGTGGTTGGGATTCAATTAACCACACATCTCAGGGGTAGTCAAAAAGAGAAGAATTAAAATTGTAAAAAACAGGTTTCCTTAAAAACAGAAATTTGAAAAAATAAAAAGATAATGTTACCAGAACTTTTTTGCCTGCTTTTGTTTTTTAGTTATTTATTTAAAATTATAACCTCAAAGATTACATTTAAAAAAAAATTCCTGAGTATAGGGCCCTAATTAATTAGGATCAGCCTTCCTCGTTTTTAATTTAATTTTTTGTACAGATTTCCTTCACCAGAACTAAGCTTTAAAAATAAGAGCAACCAAATACACAACAATTATATTTATATATATATATAAATATGCATATCTCTGGAAGAGAATCTGGTGGAATGGCTACCTACAATCTGACTCAGATAGTTTGTTAGATACTTTAATATACCTACCCTCCCACCAAAAAAAAGGGCAAAAGTACAAAATAAAGCAGAATCCCTAAACAAATTCATTAAAGTAAAGGTGAAATCCTAAATGATACTCAAATAATAAGGTAAACAATATGAGTAGGTATAATATGCTATTCATTGGCTGCCACAGAAGAGAATGAGTTCAGATATTTAAGAAGGCACTCATCAGTTTATTTTTTCCACATTTGATTCTTGATTTGACCATTGACACATTCCCATCAAAGAAGCAACTTTCTATCTCACACGTAACTTAAGCATAATTTTCTAGTCTAGGAGTCCCTCAACTAAAATATATTATTTTTAATAATTTTCCACTAACTTCTTCTACAAGGTTATTAGCTAAACATTCCTTTCTCTTCACTGCCACTTGCTTATTGTACTGAAATTATTATAATAATTTACAAGTCTGAACTGAGCCGAAACTGGCAGGATGTTTCTTATGTAACTATTCCCTTAACATATAAAATCAATACCAGGAACTCAATTCCCAACAATACTTATTATCTTATAACAACAAAAAACCATAATACTAGATATATAAACAGAAAGATAATAACACAATAAAACAATAGCAAGTACATATATAAAACATTGTTTTCATAAATAATACAAAGTATTCTATACACCTTTATTAACAATTGTTTTACATATTAATTATACATATATATATATATATATATATATTCATTAACATATTGACCACCATAACATTTAAATTAAATATTCAATTTAATAATAATTAATATTAAATATTTGTTGAATACACAACAAATATTACTGTGAATATGATATATATTGTGAATATGATATATGATATAATAAAGCATATATAACTCGATTATAAGTAATGAACATTTGATAATTTGAAATAAAATTAACAATTACAATTAGAATTTAAGATTTACATTCAAAATAGGAAATAATAGAAAAATACATTTCTTTAGTTATTGAAATCTAAATATATATATATATATATATACATAAATAATATGATAGAAACATCAGTTTATAGAAAACCCACAACAAATAATATTACAATACATTTAAAATCTAATAACCTGGAGTCACAAAAAATTAATTCATATAAAAACATGTTATTAATATGTTAAGTCATTATACAAAAAAAAAAAAAAAAAAAAAAAAAACACAAAAGAAATGGTTGAAATAAAACAAATAGCAATATTTAATGGTTTTGATAAAAAAATTATAAAAAAAATGTGTAAAAAACAAATTATACAAAAATGTAATACATTATACTATGAAAATTATAGAAAAATTCAACAGCAGTAAAATAACACACAGATTAATAATAGTTTTTACCTAAAACACAATTATACAAAATAAAATAATAAAAAAAATTACTAATGTATATGATAATAAATATATAATAGATATAAATCAAATATCACATTACAAAATATCACATTAATTAATTTAAAAATATTTTTAAAAAAATATATCTTTGCAAAACACAAGAAAAATTTTTTTTTTAAATAACAGGTATATCTAACATAGCTGCTCATTTTAAAACATAACAAAAATCATAACAGAAATGTACAATCTGACAGCTGACAATAGTAACATACAACGCTTTAAATATTATATCATTCCAGAACTGGAGAGCAGAATTTGTGTATTAATAAATTTTTGAAAAATAATTTTGATAAATTAACAAATTATAAATACATATATTTTTAAGTTATTGTAGAATTAAATAACAACTGAAGATGCAGGATCCCACTAAAATCAATTTTTGGAATTAATTTGGTAAGTTTTAACTTACCAAATATTTGATATGTTTTGGTGGTTTACATTTCATTTACTATTAAAAATATATAAAGGTAAATATAAGAGAGGTTAGCCAAACCAAATGCTAGGTACGGAGTGAGTGGAAGTGAAGCATAGGTGTTGAAGAAGACCGAGAGGGAGTAGAATGAGACTTCTGAAATGTGAATAAGGAGAAGGAAGGAGAAAATAAGATGGATAAATAAAGTGAGAAAGTAACGAACAAGATTAAAGAAAAAAAAGAGTAGTTATATGAGAAGTATACAAAAGGATAGGAAACTGGTTAAAATGTGTGGTAGAAGAAGTGGAATATTGACAAGTGCGTTGTAAGAGTCAGTAGGAGGAGAAAGGAAGCGAGGAAAAGAAGGATAAAGTTAATAGATGAGAAAACTATAAGTGGATGAAGAAGAAGTCTTGGGACAGAAATGGCTACAGATAGCAGTGGTTTAAGAGATCTGCTGCAAGGCAGAACACCCGATGATATTTATACGTAAGATATTTAAAGAGAAACTCATTATTTATTCATTACTTCATTATTACTTAACTCTTTATTTAATTTAAGTACAAAATTTAAAAATAAAATTAAGCCTCTCAGAGAAATAGAAAAACAACCTTAAACACACTGAATGGGTATAATAGTCACTTGTTATGCTCTTTCACGTTATGTAGCCAGGATTAGTTAAATTGATAACAAACAAAGTTTATAGAGTAGAAACTGTTAAAGAAAAATTTGAATATTAAACCAGATATTAGAAGTTTTAAGATAAAGCATGTATATGGATAGTTAAAGATTAATGCAGAATTAAGAAATAAAGAGGATGAAAGCAGAGTTTTTATTTATTTATTTTTTAAATTTAAGTGACGCTGAGTGCTGTGATCTTTAACCATTAGACTATCAAAAACAGTACAGAGAACTGTAACAATGTTATTGTTTCTCTATTATTGAATATTTATTTTTTTTTACAGTTAAAAAAATGAGTCATTAATACAGACAATATTAAAAATTATTTTAAATGAAGTATTGTTCCTTTTCACCATTTTAACTAATCAGTTGATGAAGAAACTATAAAAATTACAATGTATGATTTTTTTTTACACTGTATAGGTATTTTTGTATAAAATATTGTTTAGAGAAATAAACAATTTACAATAATAGTATATTTAATTAAATAATTATCTCTTATAAAGAATAATTAGAGGTAATGAATGTATAATTATTGAACCACCAATTGCTGATAATTTATTTTAATCAAATTATTCTAAGTGATTTTATTTTTTAAATTAAAATTTAGTTATCTACTAAATAATACAATTAGTATGTTAATTTTAATGATTTAAAATTTTAAAATTATTTATATAAAGTATTAAGTATAAATGTTATCTTAAAGATATTTAGAATGAAGATAATACAGCTAATAAATATGAACAGACATTAAAAGAAACAGTAAAAGAAAACAAAATGAAAATTTCATCATTCAATTTTGAAATGATTTTAATATACAATAACATTTAATTAAATTCATCTTATCTAAATTATTAAAATTTTTACCTTAAAGCTAAATATTACATAACACAATTAATACTGGTACAACCAATGTAATTGTTTTTTTTTTAATAATTATCAGGTAAAAGATTTTTCACATGTTTTCACATTAAAAAAATCAGTTTTAAGTGCATATTATTAACTGATATAAATTGCATTTTTTCTTAAATCCCACACCTTACATTTTGGAATTCATGATTTGGCTAATCTGATAAAAACTAATATACAGCCAGTAAGTGTTTGATTTTTTATATAAGCCATTGCATCTTCCTAAACGTTATGTAGAAATAATATCATACATCATGGTTGAGATTCATGGTATAATAAGAATACTATAAATGTTAATTCTAATTTGTATATATGAACATGTTTATGTATCAAATTATTTGTACGTTTGAAGAATAAATAAGATGAGGTTGATGGAAGCTGGTATGTACATTCTTAATCCAAAGGATTGGTTCTAGTGGGGAGCTCGTCATCGCAAATCGGCTGATTTCAAAGTTGAGAGTTCTAGAGTTCAAATCCTAGTGAAGGCAGTTACTTTTATACAGATTTGAACACTAGATTATGGATACTAGTGTTCTTTGGTAATTGGGTTTCATTTAACCACACATGTCAGGAATGGTCTACCTGGGACTGTATAAGATTACACTTCATTTATATTAATACATATCATCCTTATTCATCCTCTGAAGTAATACGTTATGGTAGGTGGTTTCAGTGATTTATATGTGTGGGTACTATTATTGTATACAATACTTGTATGCAAGTATTCGAACCCGGAGGTCCCGGGTTCGAATCCCGGTCAGGCATGGCATTTTTCACACACGCTACAATTCATTCATCTCATCCCTCTGAAGTTATACTTAATTGTGGTCCCGGAGGTTAAACAAAAAAAAAAAAAAAAAAAAAATACTTGTACGCATTCTTTGCATATGTGAGTAAATAAATATATGAGCAATTTCTCAGGTAAAATAGTTGCAGAAGTTAAATAGACAACATATTCTTGTATGTTTAGTGTTTTGTTTGCATGTTGTGTAATCATCTTTTGTATTTTGTTCTTAGTTTTAAAAGCCACACATACATATCTTTTATTTAAATGGTGCCAATTTTGCTTAATTGTGTTTTTTTAACCTCTGGGACTTAATACTTAAGTAAAATAAATATTAAAGAAATACCTAACTGGGTTAGGTATTTCTTCAGAGGAAGGAAATGAATGATTTGTAGCCTGTGTGAAAATGCCATGCGTGACTGGGATTCAAACCCGGAACCTCCGCATGAAAGGCTAAAACGCTAAGACTCATGCCATGGAGGCAGGTGAATTGTTATTCTTGATGTATTAGATGTGTTTTTTTGATTTTGTTATACATAATTTTGTACAATTTTAGCTATAAATGAAGATGTAGCAATTAACATAAACTTATATTTTATTTTGGAGTTCTTCAATAACATATGAAAACGTAAGCAATACCATCTACAATTTTTTGGAAGCACTGTTAACAAACTGAATCATTATATTGGAAAAATCTATAGAAGGATATTATTCAGTTATTTAAAAATAAAAAAAACTTTTATTATTTTATAAAAATGTAAACAATACCTGCAAAATACCAGTATCGTTTGATTTATGAATTTTTATTAATGAATCATATATTTATTATGACCAACAGCTAAAACATTTACTTAACCTATGCCAATATTTATATTCTATGAAAACGAGACAGTATTAGAGTTTTAAGTCAAGAAATATCGAGAAGATGGCAAATTTTTTCTTTTAGATATTCTACACTGTCAAATAAATGACTGATTAATTATTGGAGAAAAGTCTACAGTTTATTACATTACACAGTTTAATAAAGTTAAAAATACCATATAAAAACACGTGCAAAATAAGTAAATAACATTGTACAATCTTTATGCATTTTGTACAATTGTAAATTGAAGATAAAACTAAAAACCAATTCATAATTTATGATACACGTCAACACACATGATCCCATTATTTACATGAAAAATTACAGTTATTTAAAAATTCAATAGTACAAATTCTTTAAAAAAAAGAAAAAAGTTAAACAGTATAGTATGATATGAATTGTATTTTATATCAGTTCTTAATATATGCTGTCCTTGAAATAACAAGTAACGTATCGTAAAGTGGCAATTTATCTTGACATGTGTATACTAAAAATAATTAATAAAATCAATGTAATGTAATAAATAATTAAATTTTATTTACAATAAATACTAAAATAAGAAATTTTAAAAATATAAGTAAAAAAATTTTTTTAAATTTAAAATATAAGAAAAACAACTTTGTAATTATTTGATTTTTAAAATGAATTTACGGTTATATTGTAACTACAGAAATTATAATATGCCACAACAATTTAAAAATATTTCAAAACATTAAATTTTTAATAAAAATTTTAAAATTTACATAAAACTAGTAATTAAAAAAAAATTGAAATAAAACATTTTTTATCTTAAAAATATTTTTAACAATTATAACACAAAATGCATTTTATATCACTAGATTTTTATTTTAAAATTATCTATTAAAATTCAATTATTCAATAGTGGTTAAACTTTTAAAATAAATCATTTTTCAGTCAACATAGTCTACCATTATTCTGATACTGAATGTAACTAAAGGAGATAATTCATCTTATTGAAGGAACTGCTTGTCTCACGTAATTTAATGGTAATTACATGATGATATTTAGAGCAGATGATTAGTTGTGATTACTGTAACATAAAACTTTCTCTTTTGTTAATAATAAATCATGAACATGGGACTGAAAAGACTAAATTACTACAATACAACTGATGCAGGCATAATATAATCAAATAAATGAAGTTACTGTATTGTGGGTGTGAAACGTAAGTCTAGAAGTTTGGCAATCTTGAAGGATATATTATTTTTTTAAACTTTTGATTTCTAAGGTCATTCCTAAGGTTGCCCTAAATAAAAAGCCGACAACACAATTGTAGGACCTTCCCATGACCCAACTTTCCCATCACATAACTTTTTTCTGATGCATAGCTTCCACACAAAAACACACAAACTTAATTTAAATTATTTTATTATTTTATTTAAATATAATATCTTTTGTTTAATTCAGTGATTCTAATTGAAGTATGTGTGTATACAATTTCATTTGTGAGGGTGTGGTAGTACCAGCGACCACTTTAAGTACATTTTTACACTTTAAATATTATTCATTTAATTCTAATCCTCACCTGTGATATCACAACATTGCAAACAACAGCAGCTGTATGATAGTACTACACTGCCACAAGGAGCACTTCCGTGTGCTTAGACCAGAGTATTGGAGTACTATTGACGCAGTATACGCATTTAGCCACGCTATTTTATTTACAGCACTTTGTGGGGTGGGGGTGTAATTTTTCAAAATATTTTTGGAAATATTATAATTTTTTAATTAACAAATGTGACTAACAAAAATAAGACCTTATTAGGTGAAATCTCAAGATACTGAGGGTGACCTTGCTTTATAGCCTCACTCCTTTAAGCTGAAAATTTAATGGCATCAATGGCCCATATATAGAAGTAATCTGACCAACTTTGCTCAAAATCAGTCCAATAGTTTTGGACATATAAGGTGATTTAGAAGGTGACACGCATAATTATGATCATCCAGTAAATTTTCATCTGGTTTATTGGCTTCCTTAGGTGCCAAAACATAAAGATCCAGTGAAAACACCATATACCCAAATTGGATTACAATATATTGTAAGATAACAATACTTAGATATGGATTTAGCTCCAAAACTTGGGAGGCAAAAAATTTCATACTTCATACAAATACAGTTTTTTTTATTTATGGGAATAATTCAGAGACCTAACTACCAAATGTTAGATTTTGGTAAAATATTCATACAATATTCATACTCTTCTGAGGATGGTTGAGAACTGTAGACAATCTTCAATAATAAAGTAAGTTTGCTAAAAATAAAAACTGTCAATAGAAGCATGAAATATTATTAGAGTTAATATGTTTAACTACAACTAGAAGGGAAGTTCTTGTCTCATAGTTAAATTGTAATGGGATAAGGCATCAGTGCTAACTCTGCAGGACTGTTTCGCAAATTAAGACATTACTAATTCTTTTGATATATTATATTTTTATTAACACATTGTATTGCTGTAACTCTGATTAAAATCTGAAACTAATTCAGTTGTGATATTTTACATTTTTTGTAATGTCCACTGAGAGGTTAAAAATAAAGCCTTAATATTAATGAGTTAGATGATACAATTTATAATAATACAATTTGTATATAACTGTACATGGATTTTAATTCAAATAGAAATTAAATTGTTTGATAATACAAACAGAATGGATGCAAGAAGGGTACAATAAAATAACTGATAAATTAAGTAACAAATCATAATAAAATAGTGATAATCTATTTAAACTGAGTGATGAAATCATAATGCACCAAGTAAGATCTGGGAATAGGGATGCTAAACACAAGGGCAGATCGATTCATAAAGATGTATCTCTTGAAGATGAAATAAACATGTATGACCCATTGTTAAATAAGCAGAGATCTAAGTTCTACCCCAGTCAATCAACTATAGTGCCTCAGGAAAAACATAAATATGAATGTAATAACAGGCATTGAAATTGCCAATTATTAGGCAGGGTAAAGGAATCTGTGAAAACAGACTAGACAGATCATCCTCACGAATATTGGAATTTGGTGGAAAATATAAGTTGCAGATATTCATTTTAAATGGCACTAATATATTCAGTGAAACTGTGGGGATGTCTATCATTAGTGGAATACGTATGCCTAATACAATTCCCTTAGGAAAACAGCCACACCTTCATGTCCAGTGCCCTCAGTTTGATTGTAGCAGATGTAAATATTTGATGATGTAAGACACATCCTTCTGGGGATGGAGGCAAGTTTCCTGTGGACGGATTAAAGGATTTTCTTCTTTTAGAAAGATTTTGATATTCTGATGGTGAATACAGAGACCACAAATATTCCACTGAATAATATCTGTACCCATAAAAAATATTTTTTTCTTTTTATAACCTCTGTGTACAGATTACTTATCAAAAACTAATTTCTTTTCTATTTTTGATTTTATAACCTTGCTTCTTTTCTTTGCTTCTTCCAGTACTTCATCTGCTATCATTTCCTTGTAGAGATCTCAAAATGCTGTTGGGGATTGGGAAGCCTGAGAGGGTGGAGATGCTGCCATACCAGGATGATGTTTTAATAGACCACTTCATAGAGATCTTGGTAGTTTGCTGCATAATCAGTGCAGCAAGAACGTAATGTGGTGTTGTATCAACAGAAGTGGTTTTAAATAAACAACTATTTATCTTTCTAGCAGAATTTAGTTTCGTACCATTGCTCAATGCTGTAATTGCAGCAATGAGAGTCTGATACAGTTTTTACCAGTTTGGTTAGTTTTTCCAACTTTATTTCTTGGAATAGTTAATATAAAATCAATTAAAAAATTATTTCTAAAAAAAAAAAAAAACTTAAAAAAATCATAATAATTTAAAAAAAAGTATGTATATTAATGGTTAAAACATGATAACCTTCATAGTGTTAGCACATGTATAATGTTTAATGTATGTATAAATGATTTTTTTTAATACTTCTTTACCTTGGATATGGTTACGTTTAAAATTACGTCACAATTTAATCATTATAACCCTAAAGTGGTACAGTAATAAAACCAATGTAGAAACAATTATACCTAGTACATATAAAGTAAATACAAGGAAAAAACATATAGACAGGTTGAATGGCCAGTTTATATTTTTAAACATCTGATCTGTGTCAAGGACTTTTATTAGAATGTATTTTCCCTTTTTATATATAGATTAGTGTAGACTCTTATCAAATATTATTTTACAATTATTTATTATTTATTTATATATCAATTATTTTGAATTTTAAAGAAAATTAAAATTTACAATAACAATAGATGTAATTTACATTGGACAAATGTCATTTAAAAAAATAAAAATTACAATATAAAATAACACATGAAGAAATATAAATGCAATAAACAAATAACTAAAAAAATTAATTAATAAAAAAAACTAATAATAATAAATTAGTAAGTTATTCTGATTGATTATTCATAATAACTAATAATAAATTACTTTAATAATAGGTAGGTGTGTTACTCTATGGATAAAAAAAGGAACTGTCTCAGAATTGACTATTCGTAATAACAAATAAATAAATTACTTCAATAATAGGCAGGTATGTTACTCTATGGGTAAAAAAGAGGAACTGTCTCAGCATATGCCTGGATGGATTAAAGGAAACTGTGGTAAAAATCTTTATTACTACAGCATCTTCACCACATACATAATTACAAAATTTAAAATATATTACTTTCCCAGAATATATATATTAAAGGGGAAAGATTGGTGATCAAATATAAGGTACTAGGTTTTTTGCAAAATATTTACATTTTAGGTTCCAAATAGTTCACGTAAACAAAAAAGCATGCATGTTACAATTGTTTTTGGCCTTACATCTCTGGATTGACCAAACCGATTTTCTTAAAATTTGTGTTACATATTTTGATAAATAGGAATTTTATAGTATAAACATATTCATTTTTAAAAAAATTCATTAAAGGGTGGGGGATATTACAAAAAAATCCAATTTCAATTTCTTCAGAGGCATTTTAGAGAAAGCTTTATTTTAAATTTGTTACCTATAATGCATATATAAATAATTAAAAAAATATTAACAAAAAATCAGTCCTCCACTTTTAAAATTGAAATACATATTTTTCTGTTTGTTTGACCTATCTTCTTTCATTTAAATATTTTTCAAAAGTTTTTTGAAAGTTTATACTTCTTATATATTATATACTATGAGCTATAGCTATAGCTATGGCTATGAGCTACAGCTATAGTACACTGGGCTGGGCTGGTCTAGTGGTTAACTCGTCACAAAACTTGGACAACTGATACTTTTTTAATCTTCAACCTCAGTCAAAGGTTCTGGTGTTTGAATCCTAGTAAAAGCTATTGTTTTTATATGGATTAGAGTACTAGAGAGTGGATATCGGTGTACTTCAGCGATTGGGGTTCAATTAACCAGACATCTCAGGAATAGTTGACCTAAGTCTGTACAAGACTATACCTCATTTACATGTCATACATATGATTCTTATCTCAATAGGCTGTGGGGGAGATTGTTTATTTTTCACAAAACATACTACAGCATACATATTAGGAAAATAAAATGTATAGAGCTATCGAGAAAAAAAAAAAATAAATAAATAAATAAAATAAAAATATATATATATATATATATATATATATATATATATATATATATTTATATATATATGTTTTTTTTGGATCTAATTCATTTAATTTTTATTATTAATAGCCAAAAAAGTCATGTAAAATTTTGTCAAAGTTTATAAATGATTACATTTCATAATACCAGATTACATGGATTATATCAATAATATATGTAGGTTGTTAATCTACTGGTAAAACAAGAACTGTCTCAGCATATGCCTGGATGAATCAAGGAAAACAGTGGAAAAATCTTGATTTTGTAATAAATTTGTAAAGATACAAGATAAATCAAAAATCAGTAAGCCTTAATGAATATTTTTTAAGTGTAATTTTAAGTTGAGTTTCATTTTTTTATTATTCTGACCAGGTGTTTCCTTCTGCTTTCATTATTCTTTTACAATCTTGGAACCTCTTGAAATTCTAGACCATTTCTCATTACTCTTTTTTTATAAATTATGGATTTTTATTTTTAAAAAAAGGTAATGAAATCATAAAAAGGTCCTTTCTCGTAAATTAAAATATTATCTTACGCAAAAAATTATTTCTTATGTGGTTAATGTAGGTGAATATTAATATTTTTTAAAAGAATAAATAATATTTTTAGCAAAAATTACACTTTTATTAAATGTGGAATCTATAAAAAAAAGTTTGAAAAAAATATTTCGAGTTTGTATTTTGAAACTTGAAAGAATGGAAGTCTTAGTTATAGAGTTCCACAATGGATAAATGTATTAAAAAAAAGAAAATTTCATATTAATAATATAGAACCAATATCTATTTTTTTTTTTAAATATTTAAATTATAATATTTTATATAAACTAGCATCCCTGTTGTGGCTTATTGATTAAACATTTTTTTTTTAAAATCTCTCAAATTATAAATAGTATCCATTTTTGCTTTTTTTTTATGGGATCTTTAATTAATTTCATAATACAAGTATACAGGATTATAATTAAAATAATACAGTTCTTTTTCTTATATCTTAAAAACAATGAGTGTGATATATATTTAAAACCATATGTTGTATATGTGTTTTATTTGTTAATTATGAAAATTTAAGTCATATGTATTGTTCTTATAATATATTATACTACGATACGTACACAATTGTGATTTTATATTATGTATTTAATAAGTCAATAGGAGTATGTAGTGTCAAGTCAATAAATAACAATATATATGAAGATTTATAAGGTCATGTCATTTGTTCTCTCCCAACTGAAAGAAAAAGTCTTTAAGCAGTTTTACAGGAATAATTATTACAACTTATAAAAATGTTTAAGGTAAATACTTTCATAAATGAAAAAGAATTAAATATTTTTTTATGAATTTATTCATCACAAACCTTTTTTTTCCTTCACTCCTAAGCTGGACCTACAGTGAAGCATTACACAGCCCAGGAGAGAGGACTTGTTCACTATAATGGGCCTCCCCATCCACCAGCAATATCTCTAAACTGGGGCAAGAAGCCAGTCAACACAATTAACCCCCAGCCCCTGCCCAGAGGCCGGGACTCGGTCTTTATGCCTGCAGCTGTAGTGTGGTCCTCCCTTGAAGGAGCCCACACTAGGGCTTGATCTTTTAATTGTTATTCATGATGTCGGGGAGAGGGAGTCCCTGTATCTCCTCACTGCTACCCATCAGTGCACGCACCAACGAATGGCAGCTCTTCCCCCACACCTACACCAAACGATTCATTCGATCAGCAGAGATAACAGATTGACAGAGATGAACATCAATAGCTCTACTCAGAGATAATATAGATTAAGGAATTAGCAGGCAGGATGATAGTCATAGACACCCAAGACTCATAAATAGGTTCAAAGAAGACATAATAGTGGATTCAAGCACACCAAAATCATAACATAAATATTATAGAGTGTGCCCGCATAAACCTAACAATGGCTAGTTGGCAAGAACAGTGGGTGTGAAAATACAGAAAATAAGCACAAGATATATAATATCATAGACACCAGCAGAAGATATAAGTGCATGATGAACCTAAGAAAATAAAGCTAATGAGTATCATATACAAATAGAAATATAGAATTACAGAAATAGAAAAAATACAATAGCACATGAACAATGTAGAGGGAGTTCCAGAAAAGGCACCATGACAATTGGAGACATATAACAGACACAATGAGGAGACACACAGCAGACCAGCAGACACAGCAGTTACGGTCGCTGGGAACGATAAGATATTACCCACGGTAGTGTTCGATCTCCATAAATAAAGCACCCAGGAATGCTATATATCCTGCAAGACCTGTGTTGGGTGAGCAATAGCAAAAAAAATAGAGTGAGAACCCTAAGATCAGCCCAAGTAAATTCTCTTCCAGCTCCATTGGTCACCTCCCAGCGTATGTCCAAGGAAGATGAGCTTCTGCCTTTATTTAACTGGAGAAATTTCATTTAAGATTAGGACATCCATCTAGTATATGGAGTTGTGGTCCAAAACCCAACTCACACACTTACGGTGCTGGTACTGTGGCCCGATGATGGTCATCCTGACTGCAATTAAAGCACTTATTCATGAGATCAGGGCCCTCACAAACCGCCAACATATGCCCCAATCCCCAAAATTTTAAATAGCAGTCCTCCACACACTTAAACACACACACACACGCGCGCGCGCACACACACACACACACACATACACACATATGTATGTAAGATTTGCAGTTGATATTGTCATATTTGCGAATTTACTT
>JAAAKQ030518953.1:0-19126 GCA_010016005.3 Zanna intricata | reverse complement strand
CAACCTGAGATTGTACAAGACTGCACTTCATTCACATTCATACACATCATCCTCATTCATCCTCTGAAGTAATACCTCGCGATAGTTCCGGAGGCTAAACAGATAAAGAGAAAGTGTAAACACTTTCTCTTTAAGTGTAAACAAAAATAACAAATTTTTAATAGTACCTGTTTCATACAGATGACAAGATGTGTTCAAATTATCGTCCTCTACCCTTATGCATTCCTAGCAGCGTTTGACTATGAATTCCTTTTATTTTTCAGTAAAGTTTTTTTCAGAATCTATAAAATCAGCTTGATGTTTTAAACAACAGCTTGAAAAGGTTAAAGTCATTCGAAGTAAAAATAATTCTCAATTTCTCTATATTAACAATCTTATGGTATCATCAAACTTTGTGTATGTTGTGTCAATTCAGTTTTTCTTTATGTCCATTTCATTCAGATATAGTTTGATTGTGAAAATTTTCATGAGCATAACTCGCAAGTACCTTACTGCCAAACTATGGATGATCAATACCAAAAAAAGGGTTATTAAATAGCTCAGGAATAAGAACATTTTTTCAAAATAAACTGTTACACTTTCTTTAAAGAAATAAGATTTTTTTTTTTGATCACAGGAAAATATGAACTTCAGATAATGACAAATACCTTCTCAAATATTTCTTGAGAATTTTTCATGATTAATACATTTAGGACTATACTGTAGATTTGGAGCATCTTTCTTAAGATTATTTTATTATGCTAGAGAAATGAGGATGTGCTTCATAACGAAAAAAATTTCTCGCAAAATTGTACCATCTTACAAAATCATTTTCAGGAAGAGCACGAAGATATGTTAAAGGAAAAAGTTATACCTTTTTCCTTTAAAATCTTTTGTTAAATTTACCCTAGTTATTTTGAACTTACAGAAAGCCTTTTTTTGTAGATATTATAAAGCTCTCACTAATGTCTAAAATTTAAGATCTTATTCCCAGAATAATTTTAAGTTAATTCTAATCTGCTTTTGAGGAATTTTACTTCTTTCTTATCTTAAATTTTATATTTTTATTTATCATAGATAAATACAGAAGGAAAGGTGGAGAGGAATTATTAAATCCCAAATCGAATTCATTATTAACGCCACTTAGCTATAAAAAACTGTTGTTATTACAACTTGTACTTTAACTCAAATATTCTGAGTATAGTTATAAAAACTCAAGACCAATTTTTTGTTAATTTTTTTATATAATATATTCATACATATATTTTTTAAACTTTGTTTAATATTGCTAACAACAGACACCGCAGCTAAAGAAACATCATGGTTCAACTTGCAGTATCACAACCAACCACGCTTCTAATTTGACACAATCAAATTTTTTTAAACTTAATCGTAAACCTTTAGTTTTAATCTAAAACGACTCAACCAATCTTCAGCAAATTTTTATATGCACAACATTAGATACTCTAATACACCATATCTAAACTTTAATCACAATAATTCAGTAGTTTTGGGAATTTTCAAGTCACAGAATTTTATACATAGCCCTATAAATATATATAAGGATACCCAAATTTAAGTGAATGGTATTTTAGTACTCCTCATACCTCAAAACGTAAAGAAAATTCATTTTCATCGACCACGCTCGTTCCCATCATGGTACCAAACGAATTTAATATGGTATTTTTCTTGGTAAAAGTTGGTAAAAATGGATTTGAAAACAATTTTATAGTAGTAACTATTTTGTATCAAGTGATTACTACCAGCTTAAAATCGAAATTTCCCGAATCTTTAAATCTGCATTCAGTGGAGAGTAACTTATATTTACCATGTATTTTTGTAAAAAAAAGAAAGCTGATAAAACACTTTTTAAGTAAATGCAGAAAATAATTTCTGATTTAAGTTATTTTTTTTACGTAAAATAAAATATCAGATTGAGCAAGTTAAAACCGAACCGAGCCAGCTGGAACTGCATTTATTTGCGGTAATCTTTAACGCTGCTATTATTAGTGCCACTATTAGTTGTTTATATTAATATTCCCGTCCATTGTTATTCATGCTTCATTAATACATACAGATTCGTTCTTTGTAGTTGTGTTTTTCTAAAATCCCTTATTTTATTGAGGAAAGAGTTACTTAAGTAAAAGCTTATGTTGGTTTGTAGATCTTTTCAAAATACGCAAAAAATATTTTTAAACAAATATTCTAGAACAAATTTTTCTAGATCCCATCAAAAATTAGCGTGCAGATTTCGATTAAAATAGTGGCATACAACGGGGCCAATTTCAAACGCAAAACACAAACTAGGCGACCTGCCGTTATTATTCCAGAGTCCGTAGCTGTTATTCAAAGAAGAGTTTCTTCCAGTGCGAAAAAATCTATTTATAAGTTGTCAATATAAAGTGATGTAAAATAAATAACTTTCCTTAAGATTTTTCATGATTTCAAATTGAAGTCATGTTTTTAACAGATAAACGGGAGCGATTATTGTGAATGAATACTAAAATTAATATATTATCAATGGACAGATAGGAAAAATCTGTATTTTATGTTACACGAAGCATGGTTTCATTTAACTGTGTGTTTTAAATACAATATTACCAAGTATTTGATGACTAATCACCAATAAACTAGGCCCACTTCATAACGAGAAAATCGGTGTATGATATGCTTTCCTGGTCATCGCTGAGTGGGGCAAATACTTTTTGACCGGATAGTGAATACGGAAGTAAAATAATTCTATTCTTAGTTAATAAGTAGTGAAAAAAATTGTAAACCTTCTTTGAACAAGACGGAGCAATCAAACATCAATGATTAATATCAAACATCAGACGATTCATTAGCACGCATTCATGCGGCTTTTACAGATGAACTGTCAGCGGAGAGCGGTGGCTTTCCTGTTCCACAGATTTATCTAGTTGCGATTTTTTTCTTTGTAGCTATTTGAAAGATAGAGTTAAGAATCGAATCATCACACTATCAATGAAGTGAATATGAATATTCAAAAAGAAATTGCTGACATTGACAACAACCTTTGCGTCATGTGACTCTCAGTATTTCTTGAGCAAAACCCTACATCGCTAGGTTTTTATTGTTCCTAAACATTTTGATAGACATGAATATTTAACTGTAGTTTTTTTCTCTTAAAATTTTCCATTAGTTTTAGACCGTGAAATAATGTGATGAATAGAACACAATATATGGTGTATTAAAAAAAAAGCAAATATGGTGTTTTTTCTAAGCAAATTCAGAAAACCTAAAACATAACAGTTATTGATTTATTCATTAGGTAGATTTGTATGTTACTACCAGTAATGACGTATATAACTAACAATATAACGGACTCTATGTCTTATTAATATTGTTTTGTATATGTACTTTATTACACCCAATAAAATTCAGATAGGCGGATTGCTGAGACGGAGGCTTCTTTTATTTCTGACTTTTATCCGGGGATCTTGGGTTCGGATCCCGTACAGATCTGGGTTTTTTCATACGCTACAAAATTCCATTTCTATATTCCCACGTACATATATATATATATATATATATTTTTGCTTGATATATTCATCAAGCAAAAATAAAAAAAGAAATAGCACAAATCTAATATTATTATTTAGTTTATAAAATATGTAAATAAGGTATCTTCTCTTTCTTAAATTTCATAGAAATGCGCTAACAAAATATAACTATGGGGTACGTACTAAATATGGGGTACACAGCAACCTTTGTCAGTTGATTTACAGGTAACGTTTTGGTTAATGATGCTTGTCTTAAAGTGACTGACATAACACAAATCTAATCTATTATTCAATTACATATACACTACTAACCACTTAGCTTCATTAACAACAGTGACACTTGTAACATCATTGTTGTAAGAGCCATATAACAAACTATAAACGATCTTCCGGTATTGCATATCAATATTCGCTAAAAGTAAATGCTTATTAAAATAGTATTTATATTATAGCATTTATTTGTAATAGTTAATAATTAATTGTACAAGTATTTATTAAATTGTAATTTTACGGGAAATATTAAAATAGACTTTTGTTAACTATTATTAATATAAAATTTACAATCTGAGATGGATTAGGGGCGATTAAAATTAGCCTCATATATCATCTAACCCAACGCCAAATTGACTACAATCAGAAGAATCATTTGAAATCGTTAGTATACGAATAAAAAGTCACTGGAAAAGATATAGTGACTAACTTTTTTCTAGTTACTTTTTTTTAAAATTAGAATTACTTTTAGGTAAAACTAGAATTGGTTTTCAACAGTTTTTTTAAATTATATTAAAAAAAAAGACAATCTTGGTACGTTAAAAAGAGCAACTCAAGACTTTTTAAATCGAAATAGGAATATTATGTAAATAATAAAGGCGGACTTTTGAAAAATTATTGTAAAATGTCTTTATTTTACAGTTAATTTCCCTTTCTATATATTATCCATAAATTAAATTATCAAATTTCCTGTTTGATTTAGAATTATAATACAATATTTTCTGCCACGTTTTGGTCTGTTATGTTTTTAATAAAAAAAAAAGAAGAAAAAAAAAAGAAATCCTCGTTTAGCTGATGTTTCTCGTATAAATTTAATGAGAATTTAATTCAAGAAAAATTAAATTCTCTTTAAATTTTGTTGCAAAATTGTATTTATTTAATGATATTTTAACGAAATTATTATATTTCAAGCTTAAAAAATTGTGATATACACAAATTTCTCAAATTTATTAGTGATACAGTTCTGGGACCGATTTTTATGACTGTTAATTTGAAGAATTCAATGTGGTCTCATTTCTAATCTTGCAGTAGAAATCAGGATAAAACTTTCTAACAAGTAATAAATGGAAAATATAACAATTTTGGAATAATGGAATAATGAATTTATAGAACTCTTCTTTATTTTCACTTGTAGAATATTTCCTGAAATTCTTTTAGTTTTTTCATGAGGCACTTTTTACTCTTGAAGATTGCTACACCTTCTCAGAAATAAATCGAGTTTCTTCTCAAGTTACATGCTAGGGTTTATTTACAGCGCTTAATTAGGTGAATTATCTGCGTTCTCCGACACTTAGTCCGAGGGTTTCACAAGGCTCAGGTTTGGGACCTGTCTTGTACTATATCTTCACTGCACCTTTCGGTTGAGAATGGGGTTATTGTCACTTTTTCCAATGACACGGCTATTCTGGCCGATGATGACAACCCAGTTTTGTCCTTAACTAATATAAAATTCAAATTAAATTTAATCTGAAAGTAGCTGGGTACGTTGAATATAAGGGTTAATCAAGATAAGACGAGCCACGTAACATTCGCAATGAGGAGAGGAGACTATTTATGGGTCTATCATGATGTCATTTTAACCCCGCATACTTAAAGTGTAATGTGCTTGGGTCTTAATCTGGATTGTCGTTCTACGCAGAAGATTTATATGAGGGAGAAGAGAAAGGAATTTAATATGAAGTTCAAGGAAAGGCAATGTTTGCTAGGCAGGAGGTCTGTATCTTTGTCTAATTAGCTATTTTTAAACTTAGCAATTTCGAAACTAATATGGACATGACTTTCAACTACGAGGCACGGCAAGCAAGACAAATATTAAAATCATTTAGCGGTTTCAGGAAAAAAATCCATCGAGATGTATAGCTAAGGCGCCGTGGTTTGCTAAAAATAATGAAATCCGCTAATATTAGTGTCTAAGGTGGCAGCCCAAGGAAGATATACAACGTTCCAGTTTGAAAAATGAATGAATAATAAACCACTTGGCCATAAACTTAATCGACTTCGTTAACCACTTGCCCATAAACCTTCTAGAAAACAGTGAGGATGTTAGAAGAATTAAGCGGCTATACGTTCTGGACCTTAGTAACTCTATACTCCGATTACACCTGTTGCATGATGTGCAATAATGAATCCTTCATTCCTTTCCTGCTGTTTTATAATGTTTGTTATTTTTATTATATTCTAAAATATTCTGCTGAGAGTACAGTTCTTCAAAACTACGTTGTTTACGTGTTCTGCGTTCTTTCTTTTGAACTTCTGTATAGTATTTGGATGATATCTTTAAGGAATTTCAATGTGGATTCCTTTTAATGTGTATATATGTGATAAAATTTACTTAAGATTACCACGAAAATGTAAACGATTATAATACGAAAATGTAAACTATCTGTAATATTTTTAAATATATAATGTTGAATTAAACGTCGAAACCAAACGATTTTAATCCATCTTTCATTTGATACACTCATACTAAAATAATAATAAGTATCAAACGCTAAGCTTATTATTGAAAATGAGGAGTGAAGTAGTTTCCCCATTACGTTTTTTTTTTCTCCATATCATCCATTATATTGTTACAGTTTACCATGCCAAACTTATCAAAACGAACGTAATATCAACCCCATCAGTGATAACTTAATTTTTGTCATTGTATAGAAATAGCTGAATAATGAATATCATTATTTTCAGGAAAAACGTCTTGTAATAAGTGCTAATTATATCTTTTTCGTTTTATAAGTTATATAGCCATAAGAAACACTTGGTATAAAGCCGTTCCCGTTTCCACTTTTCCACTTTTAAAACAACACCCATTCCCAAATTTCGAATCAAAAAGAACTCTCCTGGTTTGATATTTTTACGTGAGTGAAAGATAAAATATTATTACTTTTTTTTTTTTTAATTAAAAATTTATTAAAAATGAAATAAAAATATTTTTCACAAATAATTTTTATGAAAATTTAATATCCTACTATTCTATTTAATTAAAAATTCAATGCCTATAACCAATATTTTATTTAATTTGCATCATTTTAAAATGTTAAAACCAATTGTTTTGATTGATTACATAGTTTATTATTTTGTCGTAATTTAATTTATTATTTGTTATCCAGGTGATTGAAATATTTATTTTTCATTAAAACGCCAAATAAAAGTAATATTTCGAAAAAAAAAAAAGAATATATATATAAAATAATATTTCTGTGATATTCTCTTTTTGATGTACAGTATCTGTTAAAGGCTTAAAGTTATATATTACCATTCTATTTATAAGCTTATTGATTTCATATGAATATCGTTCAAACTTAAAAATTTATTAAAAGCTTAAAAGTATAAACAAAAATATACATTTAAAAACGATTTTTTTTTTAACAGATTCATACTTTGGTTCCTTGTTTATTTAGTTTTATACATACATATTTGAATTAATAATTTCAATCTATTTCTGTCTCCATCTCGAAGTTTTGAATGCACAAAGATATACATTCTAACAGAAAAACTAAAAAAATATGGCGTGTTTTATTTATATATATATATTTATGTACATTTTTGTAGTTATTATTGACAAAGATATATATACCTTTTCGTTAATTTTAGTACAATTTTTTCCAAAAACTAATAGCAATATTTTCCGTTTAAAAAAAAAAAAAAATTGAAAATAACTGTTAAATTTCTCGGTTTCTTTAATCATAAAACATTTAATTTACGTTTACATACATGTCTATGTATACTTGTGTGTATGTATATATAAATAGTGTAACAATAATTTTCCCAGTGTACAGCTATTGGGGCTGCTTCTGCTTCATCTGCAGTAGGAAATTAAAAAAAAAAAATATTAAGTCGTAATTCAAAAATCTAAAATATTATTAAAATAAAGCTTTACTAACAGGAAATAACAGGAACTATTATACCAGGAAATGTATTTTTATCGATCTTTGTTGGAACTGGGTTTTATAACTTATTTTTTACAATTCGTATACTATAAATTATTCATAAATTTAGACAAGTGTTTAACCAATTAACACTTTTTTAAAAAATAATAATATTGGCCAAGTATGAATTATGGCTTAAAGGTGTCTGTTTTTTGCTGTTTTGTGTTGTCTAATCTTTGTTTCATAATTTTACTTAGGTAGACTGCGTAATTTTCATGACGTCATGATGAAATCAAAAATTTTTACTCACTTGGATATTTAAAGCTTATACTATTAAAACTCTATAAATTAACTAATGTAAAGTCTCGTAAACAAGTAATACATTAACTTGTGGTGTTGTTAATACATTTCTGTAAAAAAACGAGTTGATTTATCAAAAAGATGATACGAGTTGAAAACGAGTTAATATATCAGTGAAAGAAAATGTAGAATCGAAAAAATATTGAAAAATATTGTATCTGGTTAATCGTTAGCAGATGAGTACAAGTATATCGTGGAAACATCAATTATTTTAGACATTGTGAAAAATAGAGACACCCTTATGAGTTACGTGTTGCAGCTCAAACAAGAAAAATTTTTTATGAAGACAATGAATAAAGCGTATCATGAAAAAGACAACGATCCAGGATACGAAATTTTGAGTGACAACATGATCATAAGCCGTTCGACAAGTTGATCAGCTAAACAAACAAAGAAGAAGGCGATCACTTGCGTTTAGGGCCGTCACACGTAAAAGTTCATGGATGTTTGCCCGTCACTACGGACTGGAGAAATAAAATAAATGTTATTCTACACAAATTACTTGATTAAAACGAATACGTGATGTAGCCTCTCATAAATGAAGATTAACATTAAAGCAAGTATAGATTACAAAATTTATTAAGAATATGTGGTTTTTATTGCGGTATATTTTGATTATTGATTGTCATCTAAATTTCATTTATTAAACTATTTTTTCATACAAGTTATTTTTTAAACAATTTATCGCGAAAAATTTCGGTTGTCAATGGAAATATCCATTTTGACCATCTGTGTATTCATTTTGGCTAGTTTTGGCGTGACGTCTGTCTGTATCTCTGGCATACAGATACATACGTATCTGTACATATAACTCAAAAAAAGATTAGCCGTAAAATGTTGAAATTTTGGATTTAGGACTGTTGTAACAGCTAGTTATGCACACCTCTCCTTTTAATTGCAATCGACTTGACCAAAAATGTCAAAAAAATCCGAAATCCAATACATTTGCATTGTAGACTTTTTCTTAACTGTAGTAATAAGACCACACTAAGAGATTTCAACGATATATTATTAGTGGTACTTATTTTTCATTGGTTCCAGTGTTATAGGTGACTACACTTTCTTTTTTTTAACTCCTTTTTTAATTTAAATATATTGATTTATTATTAATTATTAACCTCTGATTGTAAAAATGTTTTACAATAAATAATAATTCAATAATAACAATAAAAAAAATCAAAAGTTATTAGTGAAATAAAAATTTATGTACTTTCCATTAAAAAAAAAAAAGTGTAAATATAATTTACAAAAAGTTAAATAAAATATTGTTAAGTTTTTTAATATAGTTAATACAATATTAAAATATTGTACAAAAACTTATATGGTGTCATCAGATTTTTATCATAATGCGTGCGAATAAATTAGAACACAAAAAAAATAGGAAAAAAAACATACACAGACACACACGTACATATCGTACACACACCTACACTCGCACACAAAAAAACGCAGACAAACACGTCTGTACAAACATACAACTATATACATATATACATACACCTACACTTGCATAAAAAAAAAATAAAAAAGAGAAAAAAGTGTGTGTGTGTTTGTGTGAGAGAGAGAGTGAGAGGAGGGAGAGTGAATGACAGTTTGGCTGTGTGAGTGAGCGGGATGTTTATTAATGGAAGAAGAACACCAAAGTAAAGAAGTACAAGTAGAAGAGATCCGAAGGTAAGTCGGACACAACCCCCGAGGGTTAGTTATACTTAATTGCGGGTCCGGTCTCGGGGCGGAGTAGAATTTCCGGAAGGGAGGTATAGTCGGTATGGGGCAGGTTATATTATGCCTAACAACATCTTGGCGGAGCCTGTTAGTCTATTAGCTAACAGGCAGCGTTCTGGATCCGAGCTCGACACACCCGTAGTGGCGTGCGTAAATGGCATTCCTTCATTTCCGGAAAAAAAAAAAACTAGTGAAACACCGGTGTCGTGGATACCGGTGTTCTTCGGTGGTTGGGTTTCAATTAACCACACTTGTCAGGAGAGGTCAACCTGAGATTGTACAAGACTACACTTCATTTACATTCATACAAATCATCCTCATTCATCCTCTGAAGTAATACCTTACGGTAGTTCGGGAGGCTAAACAGATAAAAGAGAAAGAGAGATAACTAGTGAACAAAAAGCAACCACTCCATCAGAGCCCAGTGAGATGAGGATTTTATTTTTGAGAAGTAAATGAATAGTCTCATACAGATTCAGTTCGCCTTTTTCTGAGACGCGTGGTTAATTGAACCCTGATCAAAAAAATATACCGTTAGATATTCACAATTCATTTACATTCATACATATCATCCTCATTCATTCTCTGAAGTAATACCTTACGGTAGTTCTGGAGGCTAAATAGCAAATGAAAGAGTATTGAAATCCGTAAAAGCAACTATCTTATTAATCGAGTAATATCAAACTTAAGTAACAGCTTGCTATTAAACTTAAGTAATTTTTTCGATCTTTGTTTTATAATTTATCAGTAAATGATACTTTTTATAAAACATAGTAGTACCTTAATTCAATTTCTTTTCAGTACGGTTGTTTTTTTTTCTTTTATTAATATAATTAAATTTTTAGGAATCATTACGGTATTAAATCTTAATTCTTTTCAGCTAGTTTTTGTAAACTCTTATTTTTTATTAGCAGATTTCTTCTCACTGGGTATTTTATAATATATTATTGTACCTGTTAATTATTTTATTGAACACATCTTCCAAGTGTCATTAAATACATTAATTTTTTTTATTTTTATATTTTTTATTAAACGTGATAAACATTAAACATTCGAATAAAACGTTCAGTATTTTCAAAGTCATTATGAACGTTTACGTCTCGAAGCAGTGTGTTCAGTGTCCGGTTTTTTTAAATAAAACTTTTTACTTTCCAATTATCCAAATAATGATTAGCGCTCCATTATATTTATTTATTTTTTTTTTACTTCTGATTTGATTTATATCATAGGAAAGGTTTAACTTATAAACATATAAAGTTTGATTTGGTAACTTATTTATTAAGAGTAAAAAGGAATATTATATTTTATATTTAAAATTTAGATATAGAGGTGAAATTTACAATAAACTGAAACGTTGGTCTTTATGAAAATTATATATTTTGTTCTCTTTATTTCTGTTCTCAAATAATACCATTAATAGTACAATGAAAACGAATTCACATGACCACTACACTGTCCTTTTTTTTTAATTATATTAAAATTAAACAAAAAAAAATTCCTTGTAATTTTATAAGAATGAACCTCTATCAAAGTTCGTTGAAACAATTCTCTTCCAAACAATTGAAATTTCCACTAGTCCACCATTCTTTTTAATCAAAGTTAACAATCTGCCTCTCTAAACACGATTTTAAATTAAAGAACATGTTTATTTACCAAATGCGGTCAACATGTACTTATTTATCTTTTTAAATGTCTACTATAATAAAAAGTCTTTTTAAAATTACGTATAAAAGTACGAAGTAACTAATACAATAGAAAGTAATTTAAATATGAACCTTTTTATTACGACATTTTCTAATGAAAATTTATAAAATTAAAATTAAAAGTAAATGCCGATCTCAGTGGCGGAGGGGTAGCGGCCTTTCATCCGGAGTTTCAAATATAGGTTAGTTAGAAATATGCCATTTCATACAATAAAATATTTCCGTTTTATATTCCCATGCACAATCTTGAAGCTTATATGGTGAATTAAGCAACCAAAAAAAAAAAATTGTTCTTTTCAATAAAATCATCATGATGAAGCTTGCTAATACTTAAAAATTATTAAAATTTGTAAACGGCTAATATTTAAATGAATGGATTTTTGGTGTTTAAAAAAACTCACATACTCGTATTTATACATTAAAAAACATCGAGACAAAATAGTA
Organism: Zanna intricata; assembly: GCA_010016005.3. Classification (NCBI taxonomy): domain Eukaryota; kingdom Metazoa; phylum Arthropoda; class Insecta; order Hemiptera; family Fulgoridae; genus Zanna; species Zanna intricata. The sequence goes on along the minus strand of JAAAKQ030518953.1, from coordinate 7,258 downwards.
CAATATTATCAGTTTGTTGATAACCTCACATTTCTGTACAAATTTTTTTTATAATTTTTTTTAATTGTGATGTTTTTTATGTGCACTTGTTATTAAAAAAAAAAAATTTTTAATGCGATTAGTATTTTTGTTTGCACATATATGTATTGCTATAAGGGATTGTTTAACCATATTAAAAGCCGTTATTATTTTAAAAGCGACGTTTAGGGCCAGGGAGGTAGCCTTTCTGTCTAGGATGTTCTGGTCCGTCCACACGCAAGAGTGGGTGGGTCGGAAGTCCCGATGATAACACGAGGGACCCTCGGGGTATGTGGGGGACGCGGAAAGTGAAGGGGGGTGTGAAAAGCTTCCCCTGAAACTTGTAGGTTAGGGACGGGAAGGGTAGCCCCCCAGTGGAGGGACGCATCGGCATTCCAGAAGCGGAGGTCAGTGCGTTTCGAAGAAGCTGGGAGGACCCCTATTGAATACTAGATCGTGGATACTGGTGTTCTTTCGTCATTCATTATCCTCATTCATCCTCTGAAGTAATACCTTACGGTAGTTCCGGAGGCTAAACAAATAAAGAAAGGGAGGACCCCTATGGGACAGCCTCAGATGGAGGCTAAGAAGGGTGGGCAGACTGCTGCCACGACACTCTGCGGCGACTGAGTAATGCCTAACGACGGGTCCGATTGCCGTGGGGGTGTGTATATATATATATATATATATATGAAAAAGCCATTAAATATTAATAAAATCTGCAGAAAATTCTATTTAAGAAACTGCGCTAATGACTGGCTTCAGTAGACAGGATTAGTCTGAAAGAAAGTTTTTAAATTGGAAATAATTGTTTTCAGCAGATATATATCAAATATATTTAATATAAGATGTAAATATAATTAAAAATAATAAGTCATTTTAACATTTATGTTTAATGTAATTGGGAATAAATTTATTCCCAAATAATCAGATGTAATGCGGGTCTAGAAGGACGTAACTGATACATTCAGAAAGATAGAGTTATTGATAGGAATAAAAATTACGAAAGATATCGTATAATTTTTTATTTATTTACACAACCTAGCAGTTATACATTTATTGATTAATTTAAATAAATAATTTAAATTACTTCAAAACAAATAAAAATAAATTTATCAAAATTACTCCATTTATAAGACATCTCCGGCAAATAATTTTAATTTTTAATTTGCTTTAAATTAATGTAATTTTTTTTTTTTTTTATAATGATATAAATGTTGATTGAAAATTTTCTCATGCGTTTTAGCGTTAATCCCAATCATTTATACGTAGCAGACAGGCTGAATTACAGAGAGAGAGAAGTTTAAAAAGGGGGTGTGTCCCTTACTACTGGTCCCAGAGTACCTCTCCTGACTGCATAATCGAGTACTCTCAGAGTTACTATCCCCTATCGTACTTCTATTCCTTTTTTTATCCATCTTTCTCCCTCTATTTCATCATACAGTGCTTAACTTTCATGGGCTACCATATGCCCCCTCTTTATTCCTGCACATTACTGTCAGCACAGTCCGTTTGTCGCAATGTCAACCAGAATAAAATACTTTTTAATATATGTCAAGGGACATTTTTCTTACAATGATAAGCGTTAGTAATAAGAGTTGATGGTTTAATAACAATGAAAAAATTATTCTCTCATACTTTTTTTAATTTTAATAACATCTAAATTGTAACTAACTATTTTAAGTTAAACGAACCGAAATTAACACCAACTCATTTGATTTTTATAACGTTATTATTAATAAATGTATTTTTTAATAATGTTACGTTATACACTAATCCTTTAATTTAAATATTTTAAATAAGATATATTATTCCACTAGTTGATAAAATGAATGATGTGTTCAAGTCTAATTAAAATCTTCTTTTCAATCTCTTTCTGAATTTCATATATATGTATTAAATAATGTAACAAATTAAAATCATTATTTATTTTCAAGAAATAAGCTGTAGTACGGTATGATCTGAGTTCTTTTTCAAGTTAAACAGTTTATTAGAGGAAAATAAAGAAATATATATAGAATGGGTAAAAAATAACACCTGTTTTAAAACAATAGAAATAAACGCAAATTATTAAAAAATCAACAATATTTTTTACATAGTAAGGTATTTTTACACATAGTATTACATATATTATCCGATTATGAGTGGAATATAATATCAGATAAACATCCTCCAAAACTTGCCGGTACATCCTCATTCTTTCCCTGAAGTTTTCCATCAATTTTAAACAAGAGTCTGATTCCATTTCTGCATTTCATTCGTTGAATCTCTCCCTTCAACTCAGGAATTCTTTATGGAGAGTTTTCCTAAACCTTCGACTTCAAGAATCATCAAAGAAAGTAATCACACTGTGACAGATAGTATGATCTCGATGACCACGTTTTTTCGGTATGATTTGAAATTACGCGGCCTGGAAATTTCTTACGTAACAAATCGATTGTTTCCCCCACAATGTGCAATGCTGCGTTTTGTTGAAACCAGAAATTATTGCCTCCGGTGGAATCAGTCAGCATGTTACGGTATCGTTCATCATTACCCGTAGCCGCATTTCCGACCTCATCCTTAAAAAAATATAGGTCGATTATTCCACCAGACCAATCTTCACACTAAACAGTGAATTTCAATATATTTAACTGAACCTCATAAAGAGCTCGAGAATTGTCTGTCCCCAAAATTCGCCAATTTTCCGTATTGACATATTCATCAAGATGGAAGTTTTCTTCATCACTAAAATATATCGTGTTTGCAGGATCACTCTTTCACACTGCAACACGAAATTAGCGAATTTTCGCACTTAATATGATCGTTTGGCTTTTGTTGTTATGTTAACTGTATATTTTATAGATTCATATTTTGTTAGAATTCTCCTTAAAGTCATCCTAATTATCCCTTCAAGTAATTGCGAACAAAGGGGAGTCGATGTTCTTGGATTTTTTTTGTATCACTGTCGCACACTGACTCAATGTAATCAAGGGGCCAGCTGATACAAAGGTGACCAAAATATTTTATATCTAAATAGCACCCGATTCTTTAAATTTTCTTACTAATAGACAAACTGTTTACTCATTGGGTGCACTTTCTCTGAAATATATTTGCCAAATATTACGAATTGTTTCTGCAAATCACTGACGATATTTATAGTGAATTTTAATAACAATTCGATTCTCTTCTGCGGTAGCCAGATCAACTGCATCACGAAAGTGATATCGAGTTGTGTACGTATAGTGAAATTCTTGTGCTCCCATATTGTCCGATATCGTTCTTTAACACATGAGAAGCCAAGTATCTCTCAAAGGTTACAGAAAAGCAGCTAAGCTTTTAATAGCTTTTCTACTATTAGCAGAAAAGCTAATAAGAGTCCTGTGCTATCAGTTCATTATAATATATAAGTTCATTATGACTTTCATAGATTTCCAATCCTAGACTAGCTCCTGATGTTGAGCAGACAAATTTCATTATCAACAATACATGGAGAGAATTATGAAAAAGATCTCTTCCTAATACGAACTTTATGGGAAGCGAATTTAAAGGACATCCCTGATTTTCTACTTTCATGTTAGTTGTGAACTGTGCTAAGACCGCTGAAGGAAAATGAGTTACAATTATACATAAATTTTATGCATACTGTAATTCCGAATGTACTCACGTTTGTAATACAATCGTAATTTATTTTTTCTTGTAAAATTTTATTTTATACAAAATGTTTACTATATTGATGGATTATTAAATGGTTCTCTTTAATTAATTGAAAAATTCTGAATTCTCTACTTCTCTGTCAAATGCATAAATTTATGCTTAAACAATTTTAAATAACGCCTTCTGAATTCTGATTTATTTTTAAAGGGAGTATTGTGATCGCGAAAAATTTCGGTTTTCAGATTTTAACGGAAATATTCATTTTGAACACCTTGTATCCATTTTGAATAGATTCTGTGTGACGTACATTTCGGTGTGTACATATGTATGTATGTAGCTTAACTCAAAAACAATTAGCTGTAGGATGTTGAAATTTTGTATTTAGAACTGTCGTAAAATCTAGTTGTGCACCTCTCCCGTTTTGATTGGAATCGATTGAACCAAAAGTATCTAAAAAAAGCATTGGATTTTGGACGTTTTCTAAACTGCAGTAAGAGAAGCTCTCATTGAGAGCTTTTCAACAATATATGATTAATGGTACTTATTTTCATTGGTTCCAGAGTTATAGCTAAATAAAATTTTATTTAATTAAATATTTGGATCTTACAACAGAAGGTACATCGGTTTGAATCAAACTTCATCTCCTTTTTATTAGATTTATCTATATTGATTTATTAATAATTATAACCTCTATTGTAAAATGATTTTTAAGATAGATAATTCAATTAAAAAAAAAAAGTATCAGAAGTTATTAATGATGTAAAATTTTACGTACTTATCATTTTTTTTTTAATGTGTATAGGTAATTTAACAACCGTACAAGGAAGTCATGTAGTGTCCTGGTTCTTTAATTTATTACAAATTTATAAAAAATCTGTAATTTACAATATTTACAAATTATTATATTATATTTTATTTCCATATACAATGGGCCAATACATTGTATATGGAAATAAGATATAATATAATATATGTAAATATTGTAAATTACAGATTTTTTATAAATTTAATTTGGTTTCATGTGTTTATATTTTAAATAATAATTAGTTTTTACTTCAATCACATCTACTTTTTTTATTTTATAAATGATTATATATTTTGTAATGCTATTCCGCTAAGGTTTTACCATCGTTTGTTTGATCCGCCCAAGTAAATACATGCAGTTTTTTTTTTTATATTTCGAGCTTATTTCATTTATACATGACGTGATCTATAAAAATGTATGTACCAATCAGAATAAAGATTTATTATTTTCTTTACTTGTGACCTTACAGAAAATGATAAAATATTTAATTAAGAATCGTGCAAGGTGTTTTTATTTCATTTCATTTCGTTTATAGAATATAATATATAGCCTATTCAGAATGATTCAAAATTGCACGGCAATCTCTCGGGAAATAATTCTGTAGCCAAAAAAAAAAAATTCATATAAATATAGGTCAGAAAACGGCTCGCTAGTGAGTTTCAGTTAGAGAAACATTTACACATAGATACGCTTCCTCTGTGAAATTAAACCGTACTAAAATTCTTGGAGTATCACAAGTCATTGCAGATGATATCTTTATTTTTATATTACGAACTGGCTGTAAAATTAACCTAAGGTATTAGAGTATACAAATTTACAAATACTTCTATGAAGTTATGGTTTAGTTATTTGACGTAATTCTACACCCATATTATCAAATACTAGGACAGACGGGTTTTAATCAATAAATGTCAATTAATTGCATATACTTTTTTCTTATTTTATCATTCATTGACCGATTATTTGCTTATTTTACACGCCTTTCTCTTCTTTACAAATCAATTACCTCGATGTATTTAATATTATCTTCATTCCTCATTTATTTAGTTTTTCGTTCGAGACAACTTTGGATCACTTATAACGATCCTTAATTAAGTTTTACTCTACTCGCTCTTCTGTCCGATTTAAAACCTTCTAACTCCCGATTTACTTCCTCATTCTAACTCTCCTCCCTCTGAGTAGCCAATTTCTTCTATTTTGTTATCATGTTGAAAAACCTTCAGACTTTTTGACTGTTTCTCTGTAGCTTCCTTTGTTCAGTATTGCTTGTTCTTCAATGTCAAGCCCATTTATTGGTTTTTATTATTTTTGTTATAGACGTGGTTGAAAATAGTCTTGCTCCATCCTTCGGTGTAAGAGTCCAAAGTGATCAGCCTTTTTTCTTTCATTATATCTTTTATTTTGCCCAATCCTTCGATTTTAAACAGTTGTGTGAATCACATATGCAGCTATCTTTTTATATAGAGTGATTCCGGAAGAGTGTAACAAACTTTCAGGATATGTTCTAATGGTAAAAATATAGAAGAAAATTTATATAAACATAAGTTTGGTAACGCTTCGTTGGCAAGTGGCGTATTCCAGTTTGGAATTCGTAGCGAATTCCAGACTGTAATTCTTGGTACCCAAATGGTTACTCAAATGAAGAGGTTAAATTTAGTAGTTTTATATAAAATCTGGCCTGAAAATTTAAAAAAAATAAAGAAATTAAAATAATAACAGGTCCCAGAACTATATTTTTAGCAGTGTTCAATAAATTTAAGGTAAAGACAACACCATTTTATTTTTGGCGCAAAGTAAATTTTTTAATAAACACATTATTTTATAATAAACTCATAAAAAATGTGGAAAAGCATTGTAGAAAATTTAAGTAAAAAAGTATGAGTTAATTTCACAGAAATTAAAAACAAAATAAATATTTAGAAGTTTATTAATAACAAACATATCAAACGTGAAAATGTTAACTAGCTTTACAGAATTTTCAGTATTACAAAAAAAAGTCAAATATTAAAAAATAAAAATCAAATAAAAAAAAACACATTAATGAAACAATTTATTAAACATCTTAAAAACTAATTAAAAATTAGTTTTATTAAAATTTATTTGAAATGATATTTTTTCACCCAATTAATATTACTTTAGAACAACAATAAGCATTTAAATAAGTGAATGGATAGCGGGTATATGACAAATTTTTCAATGAAGAATATACAGACATCATGTTTGTTCATGGGTTGTGTAATGGAAATGCTTGAGCTCCACAGCAAAAGTAAAGTCTAATATTTCCATATAGGAGGATTAAACTTTGTTTTGGTGATTTGATGTTTAGGCACTAATGAATTATTGTCTATTTCTTTATATACCGCTGAACATCAAGAAAAAAATCCTGTCGGGAAAAGCATACGTAATCAGTCCATTGAATGTAGCTGGAGCATTAGTACCAGAAGAATTTCTTAACCCCCTGGTTTAACACAAAGTAAGGTATGGCTGACACCCGCTAACGAAGCGTGTCCGAACCTTTATTTATGTGAACTTTTTTCTTTATTTTCACTAATATAATGTGACTTGAAAGTTTGTTACATTCTTCATGATTTCTCTGGTATTTACCAAACCAACTACATCTGAGTGTCACCATTTTTATTCTATTCCAAAAAAAATTCGTCTCTAATAGATTTTGACGTAAATTTTTGTCTTCTCTTATTTCTGTTGCTTGGAACTTTATTACGGACCCTATTTATAAAAATTATATTTAATATACCTTTTAAATTTTACTTTGTAAAATTCCCCCACATTTCTCTACTA